>QJNY01000043.1:0-254861 GCA_004155945.1 Monosporascus sp. mg162 | reverse complement strand
TTTAAAAAACCCAAAAAAAAAAAAAAAAAAAAAAAAAAAAAAACTAAACAGCGGAAGCATTTAGCCAAACGTCGAGGATAAAGTTTTAAGTTAAGGATAATAAAGGATAAACCGCGTAAGCGTTAATCAGATTAATTAATGGGTTTTATGTATGGTCCATAACGTTAGGAATTTGTTGCGTTATAATTCCATTTTTGTTGTTCAAAATGGATTAAGGACAATCTCATCTCGAGAAAGGAGGCTTAAAATGGTGCAGGGTGCCGGGCCAGGGGGCATGGCTTGGGTAATGAATTAGTCAGCTCCACATATGTATTTCTAGAAGCTCTTTTCGCCGGGCGTAACCCCGGAGACATGTTTATCATAATCTACACACATACTCATATCTATTCTAAAGTCTGGTTCAACACCACCGAAATACAGTTTTACGTTTGCCTTCATTACCGCTACACTCGGCGAATCTACTGTGACACCGTCTTCAAAGATGCTCTGATCAGGGCTAAGTCTCTCCGTCCCAATTCAGTAACTGGATCTTTAAACAAAAGAAGTGTGGTAATAAATATAACGGCTATGAGCTTAACCAAAAATTAAACCTAAGTCGTACGGTTTATGTTGGCAGTGGTATCGTGGGAATCTGAGCAATAAAGCGATAGTCACGTCTGTTAATAGCAGATGTAGATCTAGGTAACCAATTGTTATTACAAGCTGGTGCTATCTAGATTATGGAAAATAATGAGCGTATATATCTTAAACGGGATCCCTTTGGATCCGCTCATCCCTCCGGATCCATTTGTTGTGATCCTGTTATGGCCCGGTCACCCGTAGCGCGGGGTAGCTCTTATACAGCTGTAAGGACCCAGTTGATCGCCAACCATTGCGATCAATCGCCAATCTTTTGCCCATGGCGGTGTGGTGCGGGGTGCAGCCATAACAGATCCCTATGGATCCGAGAATCCCCTCGGATCCATACCACACTGATCTGTTTGGATCCGTAGATCCATTTAGATCGACGTCACGTGACCCAAGACTTTGCATCGGAGGTAATCCGCGCAACCTCCGACTGTCTGCCAATAAGCCAAGCTTGTTTGATTATAACAATAAAGTTAAATATAATCGAATTTCATAGTGGCTTAACTAGTGGTAATAGGTGTAATTTTTCGTAAGGTTTATGTCGTGGTACTTTCGCTTTAACGTAGATATCGCATTTTCGTATTAAATTTTATACTGTAGTTTTTATTTTTGGAAAATAATATGTCCGTTATAAATGTTTTAAGGTTTTGTAAACTCTTAGACGTCTATGTACCGGGTGTTTGTATATATTCCGTATTAAGTCTTTTTCTAAGTCTTTAAGTATTTGTATTTTATCTGTTTGGTGTTTTGCTGGTTACTTAACATTATACTGTTAGATGTGTTAATGTATATGAGGTCGTATTGTTGGTATTACAGTAATTCGTCGTTATTCTAAGTATTTTCCAGGTATGGGATCGAATATTATCTGTTATGTTTTGATTTTAGGTTCTTTTAAGTCAAGTCATTTGCTAAATACGTTTAATTTGCCATTTGCTTAATTTTTCGATACATAAGAACATAATCAAATTCAAAAAGGCTTTTTATATAACGTAATTGTCTTCCAATAAGTTCTCGTATCGTAAAGCAGTATATAATATTCTTGTAATCTGTATATACATTAATTTAGTACATATTGCTTTTAAGCTGATATTTGAATTCTTTAAAGGCGTTAACGATAGCTAGGAATTCCTTCTCGTAGATGGAGTAATTTAGTTCGGCTTTATATAACTGGTAAGAATAAAATGCAATATAGTAAAGTTTTTTCTTGGTCGTTTTAATATTTAACTATAGATTTGAAGGCATAATCAGAAATATCGGTTTCTAGTTTAACTTGTCGTTTTAGGTTGTATATATTTAGTACTGGTTTATTAATAAGGGCTTACTTAATTTGTTTCAAAGCGCCTTTTTATATTGGAATCTATTTAAATTATATTTCCATTTTGGTAAATTCTCTTAATTGCAGAACTATTCTGCTAAAATTATATGTATGAATCCTCGGTAATAATTCCCGAATCCAAGGAATATTATTTCCTTAATATTCGGAAGCTGTACTGAATTTTTAATTGCTGATAATTTATTAAAGTTTATGGAAATCATTCCTAGCGTAATAATATGTCCTCAGAATTCGACTTTTTACTTGTAAAACTGGCTTTTTTCGGTATTAACTAATGATTTAGCGTTTTATAACGCTATAGAACTTAATAAAACGTATTTTTCGTACTTTTCTTTTGTTTCGGAGTAATTAAGAATGTCGTCGAAGTAATGGATAAAAAAGGTATCTAAGTACTTTCTTAATATATAGTTTATTATTCTTTAAAAGATTGCTGGTACGTTAATTAGTTTTATAAGGGTAACTAGGTATTAGTATAAATTATATTTCGTTTTAAAAGCTGTCTTTTATTTGTGTTTTTCCATAATCCGAATTATGTTATAACTATTTCGAAATCGATAGCTGTAAACTATTTAACTTCGTATAACGTCCCACACAAGCTCGCGAGCCACACAAGCTCGCGGGCCGTTTTTGTCAATATCTCAACTACCCAACTTCAATTGTCAATTTCTCAACACCAACAACATGGAGCGTCTTACAAAAGAATCTAGGATGAACTTAGCCATCCAGGCTAAAAACAAAACCAGAAGTTAAGCTTTAAAAAGTTACATTCTATATATGACGTCTCCGAATCTACTCTGAAAGCCCGATATCACGGTCGATGCGCCCGAGCCAACATTATCTCCCAATTGCGAAAATTGACGCCGACCGAAGAGAAATCCATTGTCGAAAGGGTCCTTAACCTAAATGCGCGAGCGTCCCCTGTCCGACTTTAGCACGTTAAAGATATGGCCAATATACTGCTGGCCCAACGCGTTATAGAACGCGTTGGAATTAATTGGGCGTCGAACTTTGTTAGACGGCAAAAGAAACTTTAAACGCGTTTAATCGGGAGATCGATTATTAACGGATCCTATGCGAAAATCCAGAAACGTTTCGCAAGTAGTTCGAGCTTGTTCGGGCTATAATCGCGAAGTACGGTATCGTAAAAAAGGATATCTACAACTTCGACGAAAATGGATTCTTGATAAGGCTTCTTATGGCAACGGGCATGGTAATTACAAATGCCGAAAAACGTAAAAAACCTAAACAAGCGCAACAAGGGAATAAAGAATGGGTTACAGTTATCCAGGCTGTTAATTCCCAAGGTTGGGCTGTACCGCCATTTGTTATTATGGCGGGGAAAAATCATCTTGGGTCCTGGTAGCGCGATAACCCATTATCAGCAGCCGATTGGAAAATCGCATTAAAAAATAATGGCTGGACAACAAATAAATTAGGTTTCGAATAAATCCAGCACTTTAACAAGCATACTCGGATGCGTACGAAAGGTTCGAAACGTTTTTTCATCCTCGACGGCCACGAAAGCTATCATTCGATAGAATTCGAAGAATATTACGTTAACAATAATATTATTACGCTTTGTATGCCCGCGCATTTTTCGCATCGGCTTTAACCTTTTGATGTATTTTGTTTTTCTGTTTTGAAATGCGCTTATTCGCAGTATATCGAAAACTTAATGCGACGCTATCATACCTATATTGCCAAAGAAGATTTTCCCGCCGGCTTTTATAACGCGTTTCAAGCTGCCATAACATCCAACAACATCAAATCTAGATTCGCGAAAGCTAGTTTTATTCCATTCGATCCTAATAACGTTTTTTTCGAATTGGAGGTTCTTTCAATTATGCCTACGCCGACCGTCTCCCCGCTAATCTCCGCCGGTTTTATTTTACCTCCCGTAAAAACCCCTAAAAATATCCGGGAAGTAACAAAACAAGGACGATACTTCCAAAGAAAGATTAGAAATTATCAGGGTAGCTCGCCAACAAGATTGCTTAAATCGGCTGATCTTATAACAAAAGGGTACATATTGTTATTGTATAAAGTTGTTCTTTTTCGGGAAGAAAACGTCTAATTACGCGAAACAAACCATACCTTAAGCAAACGTCGCAAAACCAAAAACAAACGTCTTCAAAAAAAAGGAACACTTATTATATAAAAGGGACAAGCTTTTCTGGCCCAAAAAGAAGGGGGTGGTGAAAAAATGCAGCCAATAGCAGCTGAAGGGGGTCGTCGCGAAAGGGTTAAAACCAAGGAACGGAAGTATGGCGTCTGCGGCAAGCCTGGACATAATGCGCGTACTTGTGTAAAAGTTGTAGATACGTCTAGCGAAGAAGAATCCGATTGATTTGAATCAATACGATATGTTGTTGTTGAGTTATTTGAATTTGTTGTTGCAAGGTGCCAAAAAACGGCTCGCGAGCTTGTGTGGCTCGCGAGCTTGTGTGAGGCGTTATGCGATTTTTTATTTTGGTAATTAATGATAACGGTATCCTGTCCTTAACGGTGATGTCGTTAAGTTGTCGATAATCAATTACGAATCGAAACTTCCTCCTTTTTTGGGTACGAGGAATATAAGGTATCCGGCTGGTAATTTGGAATGTCGTATTTATTTTTTGCGAATCCTGCTTTTAAGGTAATTGCGGAATACATGTGTTACGTCCAACAAATGTGAAGAAAGAATATGTCAAAAGGATTGTCGAGATGGCTTTAAAGGACTTAGGCGCAACGGATGAATCTCGGCTAAAGACTTTGTGTGTCTGGTTATGCTTGGATTTGATAGGTATGGAATATATCTATTTACAACCAGTATAAAACAATATTCTCGAATTTGATAGATATAGAACATATCCAAATATATTTATCACAGGTGCAAAATAAGGAACGATATATATAAACCAATATTTTTCTATATAAATAGCACTTGGATAGTTTAGCTCCTTAGTTATAAATCTAAGTCTTTACTTAAAGGTAACGTTTTACGATTAAAGGAAAGGTCCGCAAATCTTTTTAACGAACAGATAATAAATAATTCTTCGCCTTATTATTACCTGCTAATCAAGACCTTTTTTCGAATACGGTTTATACTTCTAGGTAGTCGTATAACAGATTCGTTACATTTTAATAGCTCTTTAATTAATAGCCGACGAATGGTTTAAGACCTAATTAAATATAGCCTTTCCTAAACCCAGTAAAAACGATATCATCAAACAGCGTTCAGAAAAAAAATAACATACCCGATTGCCATTACTAACTAATAAAGGCTCGATAACCGGATTAAAATATTTTACCCCCTTATTAAGTAAGTCCATTTTTTATTTAGCAACATGGCTGTTTTTAAAATTCGGTCTTAAAAGAAAATCTTCTTTTTTCCAGCGACAATTTTCCCCGGCCTTTAAAAAAACCATTAAGGTCCAGAAAAACGAACCGGAAAAAGAAAGAAAGGAAACCGACAGCCCGAAAAGTACGGAAAAAGTATTACAATTAACGACAAACTACCTATTTTAATGGCCGAACTTTAGAAAATAAAAAGAGAAAATGCTAAATTCGTTTAATAAGAAAAGGTTTCGATATTACTTTTATTTGGTGGGAATTAATCCCGCGAAAATATTATTTTACCTTTTACTTATTATAAAATACTTAAAGTCAAAAGCTATAAACTAACCCCTTTAAAACTTTACGACGGTATTATAAATATGGAAAGATTTCTAAATTAGGCTAAACTTTACCATAAGTTTTACGAAAGCCTTTCAGTAGAAAAAGATCAAAAAGTAATAGTTATCCTTTAGCTGCTTATAAGAAGATTTCTTTTATAGTTTTAGCTAATTATGAAAAATTACTTCGAATATTACCGGACGAACCTTCCGATTTTATTCATTATATTTTCGGTAATTACGAGCATTTAGAAAAACGAACACGAACTTTATTTGGACATTTAGATAAGTAGTAAATTGTCGTTAAAAAGTTACACTTTTTCTAACAGGCAAAATTAACGGCTAAGTATACGACGGAATTTAATCGCTTTATAGCAATTTCCTGCTTACCAGAAAGTGCCTTGTTTTACCTTTAATATAATAACTTAAAGTTATAGGTTAAGGACGATATATATAGAGTACTTAAAATAACGCCCTTTTAAAATTATATTAATAAGGTTATTATTGCAGATAAACGTACCTTTAATACGTACTTGGAAAAAAAAGAATTTAATAAAAAAAGGGCGATTAAAGCTTTACCAGGAAGTTTTAAAAAAGTAAAAATAAGACTAGAATGTAGAAAGTAATAAATATTACTTTAAGAGAGTTTAGAAAGAATAAGTGAAATGTTAAATGCTTTAATTATACTAAAAATGATTATTATAAAAACGAATATCGTTTTTTAGCTAAAAGAAATACAAGAAAAAAAGGGATTTTTTTTAATAAAAAAAGCTCTAACGGCCGAATAACAAACAAATAATAAAAGCGAAAAAAAAAGAAGTTAATTCTACCTGTTCTAACAGGAAAATACCATTGCGACGACTTACTGCAAACCAAGCGGCGACCTAAAGTACGAGCGTTGCCCGATTTGCCAAAATCAAACTGTTAAAGCCTCTAAGTATTATTCCAGACAACCAGCGTTTAGGGTAGTTATAAGACTAAAATGTAGATGTTATTTGGATACGCAGAAATGCGAAATATATAACGAATATGGCTAGATACACCCCGAACTTAATAATTATGGGCAGAAGACCTTTAAGTTTAGCGAACCCTTAGAACGGGCGGTATATCTTAAAACCGAAGATCCTAAATAAGACTTTGCCAGTAAGTACGGTTTTCTTTATTTTTTAGCCTGCACCGATAACGATTGTTCGGTCCATTTACGAGCTAAGGAAGATAACGACCATTGGCCCGATTGGAACGAAAAAAACATTACCGAACTTGATAACGACTGTAGATATATCGAAATTTCCCGATAGCCCGAATATCCCCGATTTTATTACTTGTATCTCGAATCGGATTAAAGCCGAAAAGTTATTATTTAAGGTCGTTTATGTTATATCCCTATGTTATGCTTAATGTATAAACTTCGGAATATAGAAGTAAACCTGCAGAAATCTTAATTTCGAATCGGAAGTTTTTTAAACGTTAAAGGTAAAAATTATTAAGGTAAAATGTTAAATTAGTTAACGTCCCACACAAGTAAGCGGGATACACAAATGAACGGGACACTTTTTAGCACTCCGCAACGACAAATTCAAATAACTCAATAACAACACATCGCATTAATTCAAATCAATCGGATTCTTTTTCGCTAGACGTATCTACAACTTTTACACAAGTACGCGCATTATGTCCAGGCTTGCCGCAAACGCCACACTTCCGTTCCTTGGTCTTAACTCTCTTGCGACGACCCTTTCCAACTGCTGTTAGCTGTATTTTTTTTTACCACCCTCTTCTTTTTAAACTAGAAGAGTTTCTCCCTTTTATATAATAAGTATTTCTGCTCTTTAAAAACGTTTATTTTTAATCCTGCGACGTTTATTTAAGATATGGTTCGTTTCGCGCAATTAAGTACCTTTTTCCTTAAAAAAAACACGTTTTCGTACAAAAGTAATAAGTAACTTTTAGTTAAAAAATTAACCGATTCATTTATTTTAATTAACGAGCTGCCCTTTTAGTTTCTAATCTTCTTTTACAAATAAAGTTATTACTGCGTTATTTTTTTGATATTCCTAAGGGTTTTCGCGGGCGGGGACGAATGGAACCGGCGGAAGTTAACGGGGAGACGGTCGGCGTAGATACAACTGGAAAAACCTCTAATTCGGAAAAAACGTTATTAGGATCGAATAAAATAAAACGAGCTTTAGCGAATCCAGATTTAATGTTATCGGACGTCATGGCAGCTTAAAACGCGTCGTAAAAGCCGGCGAGAAAATCTTCTTTAGCACTATAGGTATAATGGCGTCGTATTAAATCCTCGATATACCGCGAATAAGCGCGTTTTAAAACAGAAAACCAAGATGCATTAAAAGGTTAAAGACGATGCAAAAAATGCGCGGACATATAAAGCGTAATAATATTATTGCTAGCGCAGTATTTTTAGAACTTTATCGAATTATAGTTTTCGTCGCCGTCGAAAATGAAAATACGTTTCGAACTTTTCGTACGCGTCCGAATATGCTTATTAAAATACCGGATTTATTCGAAACTTAATTTATATAATGTTCAATTATTATTATTTAATACGATCTTTTAATCGGCTGCTAGCAATAGGTTATCGCAATGCCAAAACCTGAAATAGATTTTTCCCGTTATGATAATAAATAACGGCATAGCCCAACCTTGGAAATTAATAACCTAAATAAATGTAACCTATTCTTTATTCCCTTATTGCGCTTATCTAAGTTTTTTACGTTTTTTGGCATTAGTAATTGCCATACCCGTTACTATAAAAAGCCATATCAAAAATTTAGTTTCGTCGAAATTATAAATATCGTTTTTTGCGATGCCGTACTTCGCGATTATAGCCTGAAAAAGCTCGAACCATTTGCGAAATATTTCTGGATTTTCGTATAAAACCCGTTAATAATCGACTTTCCGATTTAAACGTATTTAAAGCTTTTTTTGCCGTTTAACAAAGTTCAACGCCCAGTTAATTCCAACGCGTTTCGCAACGCGCTAAGCCAGCAGTATATTGGCTATATCTTTAATGTACTAAATCCAGATAGGAAACGCTTGCGTATCTAGGTTAAGGATGCGGTCGACAATCGATTTTTTTTCGGTCGGCGTCAATTTCTGCAAAAAAGAGGTAATATCGGCTCGGGCGCGTCTACCGTTAAATCGCGCTTTTAAGGTAGTATGTGGTACTTCATAAGTAAAACTAACCTTTCTATAACTAAGTTTCGGGTCTCGCTTTTTAGCCTGAATAGCTAGGTTCATTCTGTAACGAACCTGTCATGCGTCCACCTGGAGGCATAAGCAGTATCCGAAATAGGGTCTTGATTTGCAGGTAACAATAATGCGAAAAATAATTTAGTAGTTTATTCGTTAAAAAGGTTTGCGGATTTTTTCCTTAATCGGAAAACGGTGCCTTTAATTGAAAGTTTAAATTAATAGTTAAGGAGTGAAAAACTAAATGGATGCTATGTATATAAGAAACCTTTTATTATATATTTATTTTCCCATAGTAAGTATGCCAGTAATTTACGTAATTTAAATGATTTGCTAGATTACTTAAATTAATTAGATCTCGTCGAGAGCCAAGCTTTTCTTTTGGTCCGAAGTTTAGCCGCATCCGCGTTAACCTTTAAGAACTTGGCTTTTTTTAAATAAGAATCCCTGTTTCTGTAATACTATTTTCCCTTTTTAAGGATCTTTGTTTTAAAAATAAAAGCCGTAAGTAACCTTTTCGGTAATCGGAGAAAGTATAGGGATTTTTCAGCTGATTTTATTATAACAGGCCGTATTTAAAAAGAAAAAGGAAAAAAAAAAACCCGATTCAATTAACGCGAAGTACGTAATAATCGTGCAAAATATATTAAGAAATTTGGTTCCAAAGTTAACTTTTGTTCGAATTATATTCGTTTCGGGGAAATTAACTGCTTTTTTATAATTAACGTTCCAAGTTGCAGTTATTATACCCGTCGTCAACGTCCGGCCTGTAACGTACTGGAAATAAATTCTTTAATAAAAATTGAGGAAAAACGAAAACGGTTATAAAAGGAGCAACGTAAAGTAGAAGATAAATTAATGGAGCTTTTCGGTCGATTAAAACGTTTACGTTTTTAACAAGATATTTTGAAAAAGAAAACTTTTGCCATTTTGAAAGAAGGATACGAATTGGATTAATTAGAAAAGCAAGAAAAACTAGAAAAGGAATAGCGTCGCATAGAAAAAAAGCAAGTACAGCTTGCTTTTAAGATCAACGCCAACATAGAGGCATCCGCTTCCTTCGACTGGAACGCCGAAGGTTTAAATCTGGGGGTTGGACCGTTGTCGCCTACGACCTTGGCCGCATTGGAGACGGTCGGTTAGGATTCTAGCGGTAAAACGTCTTAACCAGGTCCTTCGCATTCGTTAAATACTTAAGGGGTTTCCAAATATTGTTTTCGAATAAGTAATCCTTCCATTTAATCAGATATTGGACTTTGTCGTTAACCACTTTCGAATCCAGTATTCTTTCAACTTCGTATTCATCGGTATTTTCTTCGATTTTTAAGTTTATTTCCAACGGAACGTTATTAAATACTGGTTTTAGCAAGGAAATATGGAAAATAAAATATATCTTTATTATTTTAAGTAGCGACAGTCGATAGTTAGTTTTAAAAATAACTTCGTTAATTTTAAACGGACCGAATTTTTTAAAATTAAGCTTGTTATTAGGTTTCTTAATTTTAATTTGTAAAATATTTAAGGTTGCGTTTTGTTTTTGGCGTAACAGGTAAACCTTATTTCTTTTTAATAAAATTAATCCCTTAATTCTTTTTTTGTTATAATACTAGGCTATCCGTTATTAAAGAAATTACAATTCAATTTTAAAGCGAACTTAAATAATTTTGATTTTAAATATTATCGTTTTTACTTTAAAAGCTATTAAAGTAATTTTCGGAATTTTACCGAATGGTTACTTTGGTCGCTATATTTTTACGTTTTATCCATATACGGCTATATGGGGTAAAATGCCCATATTTTTATTAACGGATATGTTATAAGTTATTTATGTTAATGGAAATAGCTATACCTAATTACCTTGCTAATAATTAATATAACTTTTTAGGTATTATTCCAAGATTTGGTTTAATCGTTTTATTTATTTATTTATTTAAGGGTAATACGTTATGGAAAATTTAAATTTGGTACCAATTTGTTTGAAAAAGTTGGTGCCAAATTTAGAAATAAACAATTTATTTTTATTTAAAATAATTTTTTTCGGGATTCCATATTTATTAAGGTAATATTTTACAAACGCGTAAATTAATTATTCTGCTATTATATTTCCTTTAAAAGGTAAAAAATACCCATATTTAGTGAGTCTGTCGACGATTACCCATACTTTATCGTACTGGATTCCGGTAACGGGATTTTTGGATAGGGATAAACCGGTAATAAAGTCCCAAATTATGCTGTTCTACGCTTTGTTTGGAATTTTAATAAGTTGTAACAGTTTATATGGTTTATAGCGAACTACCTTGGCCTTATTGCAAACGTTGCAGTTTTTAACCACTTATTAAACCGTTTTTTTAAGTTTTGGAAAAATATTTTTTTTTTAAAATCGCTTAATCGTTTTAAAATTTTTTTAATATTTATATAACGGGTTTTTATAAAATTCCTTAACAAACTGCTTTCGTCGTTCTTATAAAACGTAAACCTTTCCGTAATACAGCAGTTAATTTTCGGACCGCCTTTTTAATTGCTTAATTTTTATTTGCTTATCAAAGTTATAGGAATTTTTAAATTAAACCAAAAGTTTAAAGGTAAGTTTTTTCAATATTTTACATAACTATAAAATACTTTCCCCTATAGGTTGTAATATTTGCATATGTCATTTGGGAATTTTAATATCGTAATTTTCTTTTCGGTTCAAAATATCCGCCTAGATATTTTCCTTACCTTTAATATGGTAAATCTTAAAATTGAACTTAAATAGGAAAATTATTTAATTTTTATGTCGTTTGTTAAGATTTTAAGTTATTATGAAATAAGTAAAATTTTTATAGTTAAAATAAATGTTAAAAGGTTTTTTAATTCCGTTAAGGTAAGGTTCTTATTTTTTAAATACCATAATAATTGTTAATAATTTTTTGTCGTAAATAAGATATCGTAATTTTGCATTTTTTAGGGTTTTAAAATAATAAGCGACTAAATGCCATTTTCCGTTATCTTTTTGTTATTCTAGGACTGCTTTTAGGGCTTTATTTAATGCGTTAGTTTTTAGTCGTTTTTTTTTTGCTATGGTTAGGTAATTTTATAATAAAGACGTTGGTAATTTGGATTTTAAATGTTTGCATTGCTTCCTTGGCTTGTTTTGGGAATTCGAATTTTTTTCCAATGTACTTTTTGGTAGTAAGGTTCGTTAGAGGTTTGGCGATTTTTCCGAAATCTTTAATTAAGCTGCGTACGTAGCCCGTAAATCCCAAAAATTGACGGACGTCGGTAACGGTTGCTTTATCGGAAATCGGCCAATTTTTGACTGCTTTTATCTTAAAATCCTAGATTTGAATTTATCCTGGGGTGATAATAAAGCTTAGAAAGTCCAGCTTTTGAATATGCCATACGTTTTTTTCGGCATTAACCAACAGGTTCGCCTTTTCGAATGCTTTTAGTATTTAAGCGATATATTTCTTATATTCTTTTAAGGTTTTAAAATAGATAAAAATATCGTCCAAGTAAACGAATACAAACTTGTCGAGGAATTTTCGTAAAATTGTTATTAATATATGTTGGAAACTGGTAAGGATATTAATAAGTCCTTGGGGCATTACCTTGTATTTGTAAAATCCGTAAATTATTTTAAAAGCGGTTTTCCATTTTTCATTTTTGGCCATTCGGATTAAATAGTAACCGTCCGGTAGGTTTAATGCGGTAAACCATTTGGTTTTGCTGATATTTTCCTTTATGGTATCCATAAGAGTAAGGGGGTATCTATTTTTGATGGTAATATTATTTATCTGTCGATAGTCGTAGACCTTTCGATATATGGGGTTTCCGTCCTTGTCGATTCGAATTTTGCCATCCTTTATTTTAGGTACCATTATAACGGGATATCCAGCGGGAAATTTAGATTTTTAAATGTACCCGCGTTTAAGGTTTTTCTGTAAATTCTTTTATAGGGCTTTCGCTTTCTCCGGGTTTATATGGTAAATTTGGTAAAGTTTTGGGTGATATCCTTCTTTGATAGGAATCCGATGATTTTATTGGTTGTGTTCGGGTAATTCCTTCCGAATTCGTTCCTTAAATAGTTTTTTGAACCTTTGGTACTTAGGGAGCATTTTAGCTGTTGGATCTATAACCTTAGCTTCTTTAACTAAATAGCAGATTTTTCGGAATTTCTTTTTTGGAGAACTTTTTAGCTGGTTTTAGGAAAGTTCCTAAGTTTTCCAGTTGATGTAAGGGTTGTTGGAACGAAGTTACGGCATTCCGAAGATAATATCGTATCTTAAAATGTCGGCGATGTCCAGAATAACTTTTTCTAAATGTCTTTATATTTGTACTGGAAGTTTTTCTGTTTCTTTAAGGATTCGTCCGTTTTTATACTTAGACAAGTTTTTATTGATTATAAGTAGTTTGTACGACTTTAGCTTGTACTTTTAGGGAATTTAATGTTTTTCTGCAACTGATAGTAAAATAAAGTTTTTTTTTGCTTTTAAGTCGATTATAGCTTTGAATATCTTGTTTCCGTACTGGAGAGGAATTTTAATTTGATTGCATTATCCAGTTTTTGCCTCGTATAAGGTCTTATAGATTGAAGCTTTTCGATGCCTTAATTTCGAGGGCCTGCGTAGTTTTTTGATTTGTTAGTTTTGTTGGCTAAAAGGCGTCTTTATTTTCGGGCTTTCTTAATTGCGTGTTTAGAGTATTTGTTATTTATGTAAGTGAATTACTTTTTTTTGCCGATCTGGCAAACTGATCTTAAAATCCTTACCTTCGATGTTTAAAGGGGTTTTGGTTTTGGGGGTAAGATTTCCGAAGGACCAGTTCCTATATTTAAAATCTTATGCATTATGCATAATATAAGGGCGTAACATAAGTATCTTTATACAATAGCTTTTCGACTTACACCGATTCGGGATATAGATAACAAGATCGGGGATATTTTGGCCATTTAGGTATTTTAATGTATTTACATTTATCGTTAGATTTAGTAAGTATTTCCTTATTTTATTTAAGCTAATAATTATTATTTTCTTTGGCGCGGAAGTGGGTTAGATAGTTGTCGTCGTGATATGCAGAAAAATGGAGCAGGTCGTGGTTATGAACGGGTTTTGAATTCGGCGTATCCGGGCGGGTTGGTTCCTTAACTTCGGGGGCCTTACGGGCTTTTAAGGATGTTAGATCGTATATTACTGTATTAGGGCGCAACTAACCATATTTATCGTACATTTTGTACCGCTGTTTATCTAAATAATAAATGCATCTTAGCCTTATGGCTATCCTGGATATCTTTTATCCTAGATAATATTTGCAAGCTTTAATTATTCGATTTTAACAAGTTAAACAACGCTTGTACTTTAGGTCGCTATTTTGTTCGTAGTATATGGTTATAATAATGAATTCTCGCTGGAAAAAAATAAAATTAATTTCCCTTTTTTCCTTACTTTTGTTATTTAATTCTTATTTGGCCATCCTAACCTTTTTCTAGGGTTAAAAAACCCTTCCTTTCCTAAAGTCCCTTTTTATTAAGGAACGACATTCGCTTTTGTAATGGCCTTTCTTGCTACAGTTGAAACATTCAACATTTGACTTGTTTTTCCTAGGCTCCTTTAAAGCAATACTTGCTTTCTTTTAAAATCTGCCCTTAGTTTTGTCCCTTTGGAACTTGCTGCTTAAGCTTTGGTTATCTTTCCTTTTATCGGATCTTTTTTTTTCCAAGTACCTTTCGAAGGTACGTCGATCGGTAATAATGGTTTTATTAATGTAATCCTGGAAAGGGCCAGTCTTAGGTACTCGGTATATCTCGTTTTTAACTTACGACTTTAGGCCGTTATAAAAAGGATAAAACAAAGCGCTTTCTGAAAGATTGGAAATTGACGCAAGGCGATTAAATTCGGTCGCATATTCGGCTGCTGACTTGGTTTGTTAAAAAAGATGCAACTGTTCCACCGTATGCTATTTTCTATCGGAATTTCCAAACAAAGTTCGTATTCTTTTTTCAAAATGTTCATAATTACCGAAAACATAATTAATTAAATCGGAAAATTAATCAGGATAATTTACAAAGTAATAGTTTATAATGGGTTCAAACCATAAAAAAACCTTTCCAGCAAGCAGCTAAAAGATAACTATTACCTTTTAATAGTTTTCCGTTAAAGAATTTTCATAAAACTTAAGGTAAAGTCTGGCCTGGACCAAAAATCCTTCTACGTTTATGGTTCCATCATAAAGCTTTAAAAGGGTTAACTTGTAACCTTTAACTTCCGGCATTCCATAATAACTAAAAAAGGAAATAATACCTTCGCGAATTTTGTTTACGCCAAACAAAAGTAAGGTCGAAAACCTTTGTTATCGGATAAGTCTAGCATTTTCGTTTTTCAGGATTTTAACTTTTTTCGCAAAAATGTTTAATCTTTTATTAATAGTAAGTTCTCTTTCTTTATCCTTTTATTCCGTCGGTTAATATCCTTCCTTTTCTTCCGCCTTAGTTCCATAAATTTCTATAATACCTTTCGGTAAAGCGGGTTATTGCAAGGATTAAAAGGAAAAAGGTCCTTTTTAAGATCGGATAAAAAAGGGTACCATATTATTGATTAAGGAGAAAATTTCTTCAATAAATGGTAAATTATTTAATCTGGTTACTAATCCCTTACTAACTAATAACGGTAATCGAATATACTATCTATTTTCCGAACGTCGTTCTATAATGTCGTCTTCACTGCATTTAAAAAAGCTTATGCCCAATTAAGCCTTAAATCATTCGTCGGCTATTAATTAAGGAACTATCAAAATATAACGAACCTATTATGCGTCCACCTAAAGGCATAAATAATATCCGAAATAAGGTCTTAATTTGCAGGTAACAATAATGCGAAAAATAATTCAGTAATCTGTTCGTTAAAAAGGTTTGCGGACTTTTCCCTTAATCGGAAAACGGTACCTTTAACTAAAGGCTTAAATTAATAGCTAAGGAGTGAAAAACTAAGTGGGTGCTATGTACATAAGAAACCTTTCATTATATATTCATCTTCCCATAGTGAGTATGCCAGTGATCTACGTGATCTAAGTGATCTGCCAGATTACTTGGATTAATTAGATCTCGTCGAGAGCCAAGCTTTTCTTTTGGTCCGAAGTTCAGCCGCATCCGCGCTAACCTCCAAGAACTTGGCTTCTTTCAGACAGGAATCCCTGTTCCTGTAACACATTCTCGCTTCTTTTGTAAGGTGCTCCCTATTGTAGTTGTTGAGAAATGGGCAATTAAAAATGTGTTGTTGGAATGGCTGAAAAAGTGTCCCGCTCATTTGTGTGTCCCGCTCACTTGTGTGGGACGTTAACGAAAATGGTATATTTGTATGGACGACAGATGTACCAAATACGCGTTTAAGAAAGCCCGCGAATGAAAACGCCTTTTAGCGAATAAAATTACCAAGTTAAAAAAAGGTAAAGGTTTTCGAAATTAAGATATTAAGAAATTATGCGAACTAAGACCTTATGTAAAGCAAAAAAAGAATTACGAAGCCAAATTGAAATTTTTATTTAGAACCAAAGCTAGACTTTGAAAGTTATGATCGACTTTAGAGCGGAAAGAACTTTATTTCACCAGCCGTAATTAAAAAATATCATTTCTTTGAGGTATAAGTTAAAGTTTTACAAATTACGTACAGTTAAGGGAAATTTTTCCCAGTACGATGGCGGACGAGTCTTTAGAAAAACGGAAAAATCTCCAGTATGGATTTAAAAGTATTAAGAGAATTTTACGTGGGATATCCCTAACATTTCTGGTTATGATATTATCTTAGGAATGCCGTAATTTGATTCTAATAATTCGTTAATTGGTTAAAAAACTTGCCAGCTTATTTGGGATTACGAACTAAGTTTTAAGGAAGAAATCAAAGAAGTTTGTTATATTATCCGAATAGCTAAGGTATTAGGCTTTTCGTATTTTAGTTTTAAAGAAACAAACTGTCGATTTCCCGCCGGCGTTTCTTTTTGTAATTACTGTTAACGCCGTTCACGTCGGAATTATAACGTGGCGACAATACATTATTTAAAGCGAATAACTTAGGAACATAAACGTTTTAAAAAAGCAGCAAAAGGCGGAAGATTAATTACTAATTCTTTAAGAACGGGCTGAAAAAGAAATAGATAATTTTCATTAGCGTCAAAAAGAAGAAATGCAGGCGTTTGTTGGTCGGTTAAAGCGGTTAAGGAGTTAGCAGGACCTTATAAAACGTCGGGCGATAAAAATGCTAAACGAAGGTTTCGAATTAGGCCAACTGGAGGAAAAAGAAAAAGTAGAAAATGAACGACGACGGGCTGCTGCCGCGCAAGCATAGCTTGCTTTTGAAATTAACGCGATGGTAAGGGCGCTTATTTCCTTCGATTGGAACGTCGGGGGGCTAGATTTGAGTGTTAGGTCGTTGTCATTTGCAACCTTGGCTACGTTAGAAACGGTTGGTTAGGATTCTAGCGGTAAAAAGTTTTAACCAAGTCCTTCGCATTTATTAGGTGTTTAAGGGATTCCTAAGTGTTTTTCTCGTATAGGTAATCCTTTTATTTAATTAGGTACTGGATTTTGTTGTTAACTAATTTAAAGTCTAGGATTTTTTCGACTTCGTATTCCTTAGTATCCTTTTTCGATTTCTAAATTTGTTTCCAGCAGGACGTTTTTGGATGCTTATTTAAGCAAAAAAATATGCAAAACAGGGTGTATTTTCATAATTTTGGGTAGTAACAGTTAACAGTTAGTTTTAGAAATAACTTTATTAATTTTGAACCGACCAAGTCTTTTAAAATCGAGCTTATTACTGGATATTTTTGTTTTGATTTAAGAAATGTTCGAAATCGCGATTTGTTTTTGGCGTAACAAGTAAACTTTATCTCCTTTCGATAAAATTGGTCCTTTAATTCTTTTCTGTATTATAATATTAAGTTATTCTTTATTAAAAGAATTGCAAGTTATTTTGTAGGCGGAATTATATTGTTTAGATTTTAGTTGCTACCGTTTTTATTTAAAAAGCTTTCGTTATTGATTTTAAAGCTTCGTTTAAAAGGTCTTTTGGCCGTTAAACTTCTGCTTCGTAACTATATACTACTATATGTGGAAAAATACCCATATCTGTATTAACAGTAATATTATAAGTTATTTAAACTAATGGAAAGAATTTAACGCAGTTATCCTGCTAGTAGTTAACGTAACTTTTTGAGTATTACTTTAATGTTTAATTTAAACGTTTTGTTTATCTATTTGTTTATAGGTAATATGCTATAAAAAATTTAAGCTTAACGCTTATCTGCTTAAAAAAAAGAATACCAAACTTTGATGTAAAAAGTTTATCTTTATTTAAAATAGTTCTTTCTGGTATCCCATATTTATCGAAATAATATTGGATAAAGGCGTAAGCTAGTTATTCTGCCGTTACGTTTACTTTAAAAGGTAAGAAGTACTTATACTTGGTGAGTCTATTAACGATTACCCATATTTTATTATATTAAAATCCAGTAATGGAATTCTTTTATAAAAGTAAACCGGTAATAAAATCCTAAGCAATAATATCCCAAGCTTTTTATGGAATATCTATAAGCTGTAAAAGTCTATAAGGCTTATATCGGGTTATTTTTGCCTTATTGCAAATATTGCTATTCTTAACTACCTGTTTGATAGTTCGTCGAAGTTTTAAAAAGTCGTACTTCTCCTGTAACCGTTTAATAATCTTACAAATACTTTAATATCCGTAAAATAAATCTTCGTAGAACTTTTTAACGCATTACTTTTATTGGTTTCGAAGGATGTAAATCTTTCTATGGTACAACAGCTGGTTTTCAGGTTGTTTATTTAATTGTTATACCTTTTTTACTTTTCTTTATAGTAAAAATTTCGGAATTTCGTTAAAAGCTTTAAAGTAAGTTGCTTCAATATTTCATATAACCGTAAGGTGCCATTTTTAGTTTGTTGCAATATATGCATTCGACGTTTCGGAACTTTAAAGTCGTAATTTTCTTTGCAACTTAAAATGTTTGCTTAAATAGTTTCTTTCCTTTTGATATAGTAAATTTAGAAATTTTATTAAGACAAAAGAATTATTTAAGTTTCGTAGCGTTTATTAAGTTCTTAAGTTGTTATAAACCGGATAAGGTTTTTATAATTTAAGTAAATATCGAAAGACTTTTTAGTTCCATTAAAAAAAGGTTCCCATTTCTTAAAAGCGTTAATAATTACTAACAGCTTTTTGTTATAAATTTTGTATCGAAATTTTGCGTTTCGAAAAGCCTTAGAATAATAGACTACTAGGTATTATTTTTCATTATTTTCTTATTGTTTTAAAACTGCGCCTAAAGTATAATTTAAGGCGTTTATCTTTATGCGTTTCTTTCTGTCGGCGTTGGGCGATTTTATTATTTTCATTTTAGTAATTTCGTCTTTAAGTAATTAAAAAACTTCCTAAGGTTCTTTTAAATATTAGAATTCCTTTTTAATATATTGCTTAATAGTAAGTTTCGTTAATCGTTTAACAATATCTCCTTATCCCTTACTTAAGTTGGGTACGTAATCCGTAAATCCTAGCATTTTTCGGATATTTGTAACGGTTACTTTATTAAGGATGGGCCAGTTTTTAATTACTTTTAATGTAGAATTTTAGCTTTAAATTTGACCGGGGGTAAGGGTAAATCCTAGATAATTTAACTTTTGCGTATGGTATATACATTTAGCGGGGGTTAATTCAGATATTCGCTTTATCTAAAGCTTCAAAAGCCTAGAAAATATGTTTTTTATATTTTTTTAATGTTTCGGAATAAATAAGGATGTCGTAAAGGTAAATAATAACATATTTATTTAGGAACTTTTTAAATATAATTATAATTAAACATTAGCAATTGGCGGGGACGTTAACAAGTTCTAAAAGTATTATTCGGTATTCGTAATGCCCGTATATCGTTCGAAAAGCGGTTTTATATTTTTTTTCTTTAACTATTTTAATACGGTAATAACCGTTTCGAACGTTTAATACAATAGATTATTTAGCTTTGTTTACATTTTTGCTTAAAGTATTTATTAAGTTTAAAATATAACCGTTTTTAATGGCAATATGGTTTAGCTGCCGGTAATTAATCACGCGTCGATAAATCGGATCTTTATTTTAGTTAATATTTTACTTACCGTCCTTAACTTTGGGTACCATTAGTATAGGGTATCTTACGGGAGATTCGGATAGCTAAATGTAACCTCTTTTTAGGCTTAACCGGATGCTTTTCCATAAAGCCTTTGCCTTTTCTGGATTCATATAGTAAAACTTGTGAAACTTAAGATAATATTATTTTTTAATAAATATGCGATGGTTTTATTATCCATATAAAGGTAATTCGTAATTTTCTTTATCCTTAAAAAGTTGTTCGAATCGTTAATACTTTAAAAGTATTGTACTAGCAAAGTTTTATACTTTGGCTTTTCGGATAATGTAGCAGATTTCTTTAAACCTTTTTTTGAAAAGGAATTAATTCGTAATCCTAAAGAAGCTGCCGAATTGTCCAGTTAACTAATAGATTTCTGAAATTAAGCCATGGCATTCCCAGGATAACATCATAACCTAAAATGTCGGCGATATTCAAAGCAAAATGCTCTTAATGCCCTTGGATCTATATTAAAAGTTTTTTAGTTTTTCTCAAAATTTGTTCGCTATCGTACTAAGAAAAACTTCCATCAACTGTCCGTAATATGTATGATTTTAGCTTGTACCTCCAAGGAATATGATGTTTTTCGGCTACCTTTGGCGCAATGAAGTTACTTTCTGCTCCAGAGTTAATCATGGCTTTAAAGGTTTGGCTTTAGTATTAAATAGAAATTTCGATATAGGTTCGTAATCCTTTTTTTACCTTATATAAGGTTTTAGCTTTTATAACTTTTCGATACCTTAATTTCAAGGGCTTTTGCCCTTTTTTAATTTCGCAATTCTATCGCCTAAAAGGCGTTTTTATTCGCGGGTTTTTTTAACTGCGTATTTGGTACATTTATCGACCATGCAAGTATACCACTTTCGTTGGCCAATTTAGCTTTTTACCTTAGTAAATTTTACCTCTAACGTTTAAAAAAGCTTCCGATTCGAAATCAAGATTTCTGTAAGGCTTATTCCCATATCCAGAAATTTATGCATTAAGCATAGTATAAGAGTATAACATAAGCAACCTTAAGCAATAGCTTTTCGGCATTAATCCGAATCCGGGTGCAAATAACAAGATCGAAGATATTCGGGCTATCGGGGAATTTCGGTATATCTATAACCTTTATGGGGCTTTGTAAAGGTTTCTTCGTCCCTACCGGGCCAATAATCGTTATCTTCCTTTGCTCGAAGGTAAATTAAACAATTATTATCGTTACAGGCCGAAATAATAAAAAATCCGTACCTATTAACAAAATTTTGTTTAAGGGCTTCGGTTTTAAGGTATACCGCCCGCTTTACGAGTTCGCTAGATTTAGGGGTCTTCTGCCCGTAGTTGTAAAGCTCTGGGCGCATCTGGCAATATTCGTAATGTATTTCGTACTTTTGCATATTTAAATAACATTTGCATTTTAGCCTTATAGGGAACCTGGAAGCTAGTTATCCCAGATGATACTTGTAGGTTCGGGCTGTTTGATTTTGGCAAATCGGGTAACGTTCGTATTCTGGGTCGCCGGTTAGTTCATAGTAAGTCGTCGCCATAATATATTCCTGTTGGAAAAAGGTAAAATTAACTTCTTTTATTTCTTCGTTTTCATTATTTATTTCTTTTTCCGCTGTTCGGGTCTTTTTTTAAGAAATTTCTCCTTTCCTGAAATTCCAGTGAATTAAGGAACGCTATTCGTTCTTATAATGGCCTTTCTTGCCACAGGTAAAGTATTTAATATTCGGCTTATTCTTTTTAAGCTTCTTTAAAGTGGTATCCGAGTTTTATCTTTATTTTTGCTTTTTTATGATTTGCTGCTAAAACTTCGATCGTTTTTTTTTTTTTTTTTTTTTTTTTGGTTAAATCCTTTTTTTTTTAGGTATCTGTTAAAAGTACCTTTATCGGCATCAATAACCTTATTAATATAATCCTACAATAGCCTTATTTTAGATACTTTATATATCTCGTTTTTAACTTGTAACTTTAAGTTATCGTAATAATGATAAAACAAAGTACTTTCCGGTAAGTAAAAGGTTGCTGCAAGGCGATTAAATTCCGTTGTCTACTTAATCGCTAGTTTTGTTTACTGGAAAAGCTGCAGCTTTTTAACGGCATTTTGCTATTTGTCAGAATCTTTAAACAAAGTTTACATTCGCTTTTCTAAAGGTTCGTAATTACTAAAAATGTAATTAGTAACGACGGAAATTTCGTTAGGGTAATTTTCCCAATAATCTTTTATAATTGGCTAAAACTATAAAGAGGCCTTTTTGCAAGTAGCTAAAGAATAGTTAACACTTTTTAATATTTTTCTCTTAAGGAGCTTTCGTAAAACTTAAGGTAAAATCTAGGCCCAAACTAAAAATCCTTCTATATTTGTAGTACCGTCGTAAGGTTTTAGGGCGGTTAGCTTATAACGTTCAACCTTTGGCATTTTATAATAAGCAGGGGGTAAAACAGTATTTTCGCGGGATTAATTTGCGTTAAATACAGGTAACATTGAAAACCTTTATTGTCGAGCGAATTTAGCATTTTACGTTTTTACCTCCCTAAATTTACTTATCAGAATACGGAATTTGTTATTAATCATAAGTTCTTTTTCTTAACTTTTCGGGCTATCGGATTTCTTTTTTTCCTTTTCCGGTTCGTTTTCCTAAACCCTAATAGTTTCTTTGGAAGCCGGAAAAGGTTTTTGCTAAAAAGAAAAACGTCCTCCTTAAAACCGAATAATAAAAGGAGCTATATTATCGATTTGAAAAAGGATTTCTTTAATAAAACGTAAGATGTTTTAATTTAAATATCGATCCCTTATTAGCTAGTAACGGCGATCGGGTATATCATTTGTTTTCTGAACGCCGTTCTATAATATCGTGTTTATTAAATTTAGAAAAGTTTATATCCAATTGGGCCTTAAACTATTCGTCGGCTATTAATTAAGGAATTATCAAAAAGTAACGAACTTATTATACGACCACCTGAAGGTATAAGCAATATCCGAAAAGTGATTCTTAATTTGTAAATAATAATAAAACAAAGAATGATTTCGTAATTTATTCGTTAAAGAAATTTACGGACTTTTCCCTTAATTGAAAAACATTGCCTTTAATTAAAAACTTTGATTAATAGCTAAGAAGCGAAATTATTTGGGTGCTATCTATATAGAAAATTGCTAGTTTATATATATTCTTCCTATTCTGCAGTTATGGTGGATATATTTGGATATGTTCCACACCCATCAAATCTAAGTATATCCTCCTCTAATAGTTGTAGATGGATATGTTCCACATCCATCAAATCCAAGCACAACCAGGCACATAAGGTCTTGAGCCGAGATTTATCCGTTATACCCAAGACTTTTGGAGCCATCTCGGCAATCCTCCTGGTACATTTTTTCTCCACATTAGTTGAACGTAATAATTCGATGGAAATTAGCTTTAAAATAAGGTGGAAAAATATATTATTAATCCCCGGTTCCAGGCGAATATAGCCGGAACGCATTGATTACGAGTAAAGCATAATGGTTATCGTATAAAATGTCGGTAGGCGGGATAATAAGGGAGTTTAAAGAAATTATTATACTTCAATTTCTCGTAATTAATCGCGTTGATTCTTTTTATTCTCTTAATCGGGTCGTTTTTGTCGTATCGCTATCGTTTACAACCGTATAGCTTTTAAGTGGCCCATTCAGTATCTGCATCTTAATATTTGTTTTTGTTAATTTTAAAGCTCTAGGCTGCCAGTTTTTTGGTGGCTGGATATTTGCAGCATCCGAAATATCCGATATCGTGTTGGCAGGCTGATTAAAAAATGGTTTCGTCTAATCGTCCTTTTGTAGGTTAATCGGTTTCTAATATTCTTTTTTATTTTTTACAAATTGCTTTAACTTATTGGTAAAAAAGGTACTTTGCAACTTTATCCTATCAATTTATTTAAATAGTAAGTAGTTAAATTAATGATATTACTAACTCAATGCGGGTTAATGTAACGGTATTTTTGCTTTATATTTTTAGACATATATATACGTCGTAACATATCATATCATAATACGAAATTGTCCAATTCGGAAAACTTGTTTTTTATTTTGTTCTTATTCTTTTTATTCGCCAATCTAGCTGCTTTATAACGCTAATTAGCGATTTCCTTGGTAGCTTTGGTTACGCTTTTTGTTTTTCTTTTTAAAAGCCGAATCCTTTACGCGATTAAATTTTCTCTCGGCGTATCTACGTCTCAAGTTATATTTCTCCATCTCAGCAGAACTATCTCGATAGGTAGAAACGCTTTTTAATCGTACAGCAGCTTACAAGGGTTAAAGTCATGACTTTTTACAATGGTATTGTCGGCGAAGACCATCTTAGGTAAAAGCTTAACCTATTCTTTGCCAGTCCCATTCGTTACTTTTATCAGGGCTTTAGCGATCGGAATATGTCCTTTTCCGACTAGGCCTTGTTGCTAGGTTGCATACGCGGTACCCACTTTCTTTTTAATCCTTAATATATTACAGGCTTTAATAACTTCGCCCTTATTCTTTAAGCCTTGGTTAATTTTAATCTTGATTAGGACGCTATATCAATAAAAGACGTGCTCGTTTAAGAACTTTTTGATCGTTGCTGACGAAATTGATTGCAAGGCTTTGGTTTCCAGATAATTAGATAATTCACAGTTAGTGGCGATCGTTGACTTGCAATTATCGTTATTAGGTATAAATTAAACATCGATTGTCCCGATAACAGTTATATTAATCGGCTGCCAAAATCCGTAGCCTTTTTCGAAACGCCGATCGGCTGCTTTCTAGTATTTAATATACATAAGCATTACCTTTTAAATATGGCCAAACATGTTACGTTAATAATATAAAGCTGCTATGCGACGATAAGCAGAATTTCGCCGTTTGTAGTTATAATTTTTATGATATTACCTAATTACCGCAAGTCGCTTTTGTTTGATATTAACTATTTGCCGGCTACCGTACCTTTTGTTTGCTTTGCGTCAAAGACTACCGTTTTAAATAAAGTGATTTAACGCTTCGGATTTAAAAGCATTTTATTTGCTTTTTAAAATATTATAGAGCTGATAAAGGAGATTTAGTATCGTCAGGAACCTAACGTACTTTTGCGATTCTTTAGACCAATTTCGGATAAAAGGTCTTTGTCGCCGATCCGTATTAGCAAATATAAAAGTTATGCCAGTTAAAATAAGGTTAGGCCGAATAATATTAAGCTGGATATTAATAAAATTATCGATTCTTTTTTCCCCATTAATCGTTTAGCGTATTAAAGGCTTTAGGTAACATTCAGGATAAACCGTTTATTATTGTAAATTTTTTTACCGGAAGTATATTTAATTTCGAAGTCGAACATTTTTATCCAGGTAACCTAACGAATAATTATAGCATTAAGCAAGAACCTTAAAACGTTATTAATTTAAGCTACTAATACCTTAACGTTAATTTTTAGTACGAATCGGATTTCATAAATGCAGTTCCGGAATCTTCTTAAAATTTCGAAAACAGTTCGATATTCCAATTTGCTAACATCGTAATTCAATTTAGCATTTTTCCAGATATTACTTTTAAAGCGCGCGGGATATTCCCTTTTATTAATTAGGTAATCGGAAGTCCTTTTAAAGCCTTTTTTACTTGCGTTTATCCTTTTAATATTTTTTCCGGCATTAAGGCTATAGTTTAAGATAATTAAAGTTAGGGCTATAGTAATTACTCTTTAACGTTTTTTATTGCGCGGTATTCATCGGTGTCTTAAATAAAAGGTTAACATTTCCGGAGTAGGCGTACAAAGGGTTTTGTTTTAATGGCGAAATACGTAATAAATATTTGATAGTAAACGATAATGCTTAGAAAAGCTTTAGTTTCTGAAACGTTTTTATATGGCTGAATTTTTAGGTTCTTTTTTACCTTAGCTGTATTTGGTCGCCGCCCATTCATTCCGTAGGTAAATCGGACTATAAGAGTTATTTCCTGATATTATTAAAACTTTTTCATACTAATCGTCGCACCGGCAAGGCTACAGTTAAAAAAGGTTTTATCTATGTTCACGATATGTTTATAAACGAATCGCCGAATTCCTGGAAAAGTTTTCTTATCGTTATATTTAGTCTTTAGGGCTTTAACTTTAACGTTATCGACGAATGGCCGGGTTATATCGGGTATTAGATCGTCTAAAGTTTTTCCAACTATATGACAAAAATAAGCTATAAAGTTGGTAAACGCTTAAGGCATAATGGTATACCTTAAAAGTTCTAACAGTATCACGAAAATGGTAAGATCTTTGCTGGTTAGGGCCAAAGTAACTTGATCGTAGCCTGAAAAAAAGTTTATTAAGGTAATTAAAAACTATATGGCAAAGTCTGGGGAGAATTCGTTATAGTTATCCTGTATAAAGGTATTTCGCAAAATAATAGCATTTAAATCAGTCGTAAAATTGATTAATCGGAGCTTATCACCTTTTTTTCGCCTAGAAACCAAGCATTTGTATATGCCTCATGGAACTATTTAAAAATACTTCGCTAGATACGTATTTATAATATTTCGATTAGCTTATCCTTGATGCTCGCCGGCATTGTTATGCCTTTAGCTTGCTATTAAAATGGTGCAGGGTGCCGGGCCAGGGGGCATGGCTTGGCTGATCAGTTAGTCAGCTCCATATGTATATTTCTAGGAGCTCTTTCCGCTGGGCGCAACCCCGACACATATTCATCATCGTCAATTACCGTTTATCATCAGTTACTTACAATATATACTTATATCTATTTTAAAGTCTGGTTTAATACGGACCCAAATACAGTGTTTTTCGTTTACCTTTATTACTGCTGCATTCGGCTATTTTATCGTGACCCGCTTTTTAATGATGCTTTGATCGGAATTAAGTTTCCCCGTTTCAATTTAAGTGGCTGCCAAGGAAAGGATACTGGCTTTTATTAGCTGTCGACGGACCTTAATTTCCGATTAACAAGTCGGAAGGAACGGAAAGGACGAAGTTTTAATTAGAAGTATCTGGACCCGAATACGATTACGACAATGGCTACGGATACGATAACTTAAACGGCATGCAATTGGCGACCGCGATTATAATAAGAACGTAACTTTTTATACGATTAATAAAACAAAGCTGTTAAATTAAGGCCTTATTACGAAAACAGTTTTATTCGGACGACGGTAAAGAAGTACGAACGCGTATAAGCAATTGGCTTAAAAGCATGGATTAATTACTTAAGTTTTGGATCGATTGCTTAATTTAAGATATTATACGCATTAATAGGAAGATTACGTAAGAAGATAAAATATAAAATTTGATTAATAAAGGCTAAAGAAGTTAAGATTACGTCGTTGGCGACGTGGCTATTAGGATTTAGATTAATTAAAATAGGTGCAGCGACGATAAAATTAACGATATGGATAGGATAGCGAATACAAACAGAAAAAGGAATAAGGTTATAAAAATATTTATTTTGCATATAAAAGGAAAGTATCGAAATGGAATAGCGTTTTTTAATATAATATAGGAATTAAGAAAAAAACGTTATAAAATATATTTTAGATCTTCCTAGCGTTAATCGGATAATATCTTATTTAGTTATTATTAGGCGGTATTATTTAAGATTTTCTTTTTTTTATTAAACTTAAATGTTGTAACGTTTAAGTTGGTAATGGAAATATTAATTAGCAAATTAGAAAAGGTACGATTAAATAACCAGCGACGTAACGATAATTAGGATAAAACTATTCGGACAGATGGTAAAAAGAGAAAATTGCTTACTTTTTAAGTTTAAAGGAAAAGGACAATGTACTAAGATAATTATCGCAGACAGTTACTTTATGCCTAGATATATTCCGTTTAAAGTAGTATTTTAAAACCTAAGTAATTTAAGGATTGATGGTATTAATTAATTTAAGATAAGTTTTGGAAGGTTTTTCAAAGGTTTATCGAAACTTTTTAAGATTGCTATTTAGGTTTAGTTATAATACGGATTACTGTCAGTACCGAATTTCCTTAACTTTAAGAAAAATTAAAATTCTAAGTTAAATAGGTTTACGTAGTACCGATTAATAAAAAACCTTTACGATAGTAAACTTAACGAAATTAAACCCTGAAGTATTAAGAATCTGATTAAATCCTTAAAGCCAGCTAAGGATACGATTACTTGAATAAACTTTAAAATCATTATTAACCTACCGTAAGGACGAAAATTTTATATTAATCCAAAACTTAAAATTATTTATAGGATTGGAAGTACTTATACCGGACATTATACTTTTTAAACCTATTAATTAATTTAATTATGATTTCTCTACTAACATTATGTATAAACTTTCGTTTTTTATAATCTTTTCGAATTTATTAGCTTTTCCAAACTTTTGCTTTTTAAGAACTGGAATTACCGATTAGCTTAAAGGAGTTAATGAATTATTTACGAAATATAAACTTAAAAAATTTGAAATAATCGCCGAGTTACTTTATTAAACCGACAGCCCTTTTATGAAAAACCGGGTTAAAGCTGTACTTAATAACGTAACTTATTAGAACGAAGCGTTTAAGCGTGTTTTTAAAACCTTTAAGTTGCAGAATTTAAAGCAGATTTGGACGGCCAAAAATTTATTAAGGACTTTAACGAAGTAAGCTTAACGCGGTATTTTTAATTATGTTTATAAATATTGTTTGGAATATATTACTAAGGTAAGAAATATCTTAAAAAAAGCTAAGCAGAAAGGTAAAATAGCTACTAAGAATAAATATATTAAAAGCTTATTAAAAGGGTTATCCGTTAGCTATTTCGAAAGAATTTTTAACAATTCGTCCATAAAGCTAAAGGACCTATACGTAATTAGTTACGATAATACTTCGATATTAATTAAAAACTAGGCCTTGAATAAGGTAAAATTTCTTAAATATAAAAGATGTAAGTGATAGCAAGAAAATGCCGGTTTCGATATTAATTAAAAAAAGAACAACGGTTTTATTTAACTTAACAGCGTAAGTAATAATAACTAGGGAACCCTTAACCGCGATCAAAACTATTTAACCGTATTGATTAATATTAGAAATTACGAATACGCTGTAGGACCTAAAAATCGTATAGGCCCGACAGATTTAGAACTTAAAAGCCTTTAAAAAAGAAATACGCAACCGAAAGGTAGCCCGGATATTATAGTATTACGTTCCGCTAGAATAAGAGGTACCCTAGGCATATAACTATAGTAATAACCTATCGATTAATAAAATTAATTTTCAGCCGGATAATTATATTCGATTAAATCCTTACCGTAAACGCGGCGGATACCGAAATCGAGGAGGTTACCGTAAAGGTTATTAAGGTTAAGGTAAACGTTTTGGTAATTTTAATTAAGGTACTTATTAGTTTTACTTAAAGTTAGGATATATTATATAAAAGTACCGTTTATTTGTTAATATGGAAACTATCGGATTAGTTTTATTCGCCGACGATAAATATATTATTTTTCTTAGATCCCCGGAAGGTAAAGTAACGTTAAACCTAATTCAATTCCTTTAAGTCCTTAAAAGCCAGGCGATCGAGCAGTAAATCTTAATTTGAAAAAAGATTTTAAAATAGATTTATAGTTCGCTAGCATTTCTTACCAGATTTAAGGAAAAGATGCGGTACTTTGATCGGCGAGACGATATTTTTAAAGCAGTAAATAATTAATTAACCAGCTTTAACCCGGATAATAATAATCCAGTTAAACCTTAAAAGCATATTACGATTTTAAAGCCAAATCGACAAAAGCCCGATATTAATTAAAATAAGGTAACCGAAATTAATATAACCCATTTCGTCGATTATAACGGAAAGCCATTTTATAGAAAGGTACCGTTACGTAAGTAGCTATAAATTAACCCTTTCGAAAGCAAAGGTTGACGGCATCTGGAAGAAATTAAAGCCCTGGAAATCGACGATTCTGATTAGCCGATTATACTTATTAACGTTATGATAGCCAAGCGTTTTAGGCATAAAGAAGACGAATTTAAAAGCATAAAAAGAAATAAAACCGAATACGAAATTAATAACGACGAATAAATATACGAAGGATTTTCGTTTTATAATATGGAAATCGGCGCTTAAATAAATAATACCTTTTAAATAAATGCTAATACCCTTTAGATAAACGATATTATCTAAACGGATAATACCTTTATTTATAAAGGTTTAATCGATAAGTATATAGTTAAATTTTGGAAAAAGAAGATCCGGGAAAGGTTTAAGAGAAAGTTTAAAATTATTTGGTTCGAATTAATCGAAGTTTACTTGAATTTCGGAAAAGCTTTTAAAAATTTTATAGCCGTTAAGATTTTGGAAGCATTTAGTCGTAAGAATAAGGAAACTATTAAAATGACCGAAACCGAAATGCAAGTATTAAAAGTTTTAAAAATTAAAAGACCTGTTAGGATTTTTACAATAAATATCGGTTATAAAGCAGAAAGTTAAAAAGAAATTAAAGTTTTGTCGCTTTAAAAAGGCAGTCCAGTTAAATATATTACCCTTTTGTTTAAATTAGCAGTTAAAGTAAGTTACGGAAATTATAAGGACCTAATTAATGGAGTTATCAATATTAAAGCCGAATCGAACGTTATAGTTACGTCGTACGGTAAGCGATATAAACTGGTTATGCGATAAACCCGCGTATTATTCCTAAGCTTTAATTTTTAGAAAAGGATTTTATTCGAAAGTATAATCGAAATTTCCGTTTAATTAACTGCCCGATTAATTACTATTTTATTATTTGTCGTTAATAATTATTACATTACGCAATTATTAATTCGGGGACTTAATTTTATAGCTAAATCAAAAATAACGCTTAATATAGATCCGGACGTAATAAAAAGAACCTTAAAATTTAGCCCGTCGAAGATTATTATTTTTTTCGTTTTTATAGGACGAATTACGCCTAATATTTGTATTAACGAAAAGCCTGAAAAGAAGCAGCCGGTAAAATAGTAAACCGCTTTATTGGCGAAAGTAGGCTTACAAACGAAAGGATAAAGAAGCAAGTAATAGGCTTTTATATTTTTTCGGTTAATAATACCTGCGTTAATTAAGAGGCGCGAATTATTTAAAAAGTTATTAGTAATAAGGTAGAACCCGGAAATAAAATCTTAGGCCAGTTAAGTAATAAGAAATTAGCGTATAATTTATATAGAATATTATAGGACGAAATGTAACAAAAGATTAATAATAATCGGAATATTTAGATTAATATAATGTACAAACCCAAGTACAAGAAAGTAGTCCCTGTCGACGATGTACTTTTTAATAGATTAATACCTCCTGGAAACCCGAATTAAAAGGCCAGGGAATTCGAAAAAGTTTAGCAAGTTATTAATCAGGATGGCAAAAAGCCCGATAAGCTTGGTATACCTTTGGCTGCTTTGTTTTTAAATTTACTACCATACCTTGAAGAATCCGACTTATTGAGGAACCCGCCGACGAAGTTCTTAATTAGTTGGGAAATAAGTTCACCCGCGTAAAAAAAGCCTTTTTTAAGGAGATGCTTTTTCGCAAAGAAACTGCCATAGCCTAAGATTGGAAAAAATGTGGCAGAATCAAATCAAGTGTCGTACCAGATTATGAGATTCGAACGATCCCTTATAAGGCGTGGCAAGCCAAGGGCATAACAGTGCCGGCGAGCATCAAGGACAAGCTGATCGAAGTATTACGAGTGCGTATTTAGCGAAATATTCTCGAATAATCTTATGTTATATACAGGAATGCTTGGTTCTTAGTCGAAAAAAAAGATAGTAAGTTCCGAGTAATCAATTTAGCGACCAAATTAAATGCTGTTATTTTGCGAAATGCTTTTATGCCGGATAATTGCACCGAATCTTCCGCGGATTTTGTTATATACTCCTTAATTACCCTAATAGATTTCTTTTAAGTTATAATTAAATTATTTTAACTTTAACTAATAAAGATTTTACTATTTTCGCGATACCGTTAAAACTTTTAATGTATACCATTATACCTTAAGGGTTTACCAAGTTTGTAACTTATTTTTGCCGCGTAATCGGGAAGATTTTAGATAATTTGATGCTTAATATTGCCCGGCTATTCGTTAATAACGTTAAGGTTAAAGTTTTAAAGGCTAGATATAACGATAAGAAAATTTTTCTAGGAATTCGGCGATTCGTTTATAAGTATATCGTTAACATAAATAAAACCTTTTTTAATTGCAAACTTGTTAATGCGATAATTAGTATAAAAAAGTTTTAATGGTATTAAAAAATAACCGTTATAATCGGATTTATCTACGGAACGAATGGGCGGCGACCAAATATAACTAAGGTAAAAAAGATTTTAAAGATTTAACTATGTAAAAAATTTTCGAAAGTTAAAGTTTTTTTAGGTATTATCGTTTATTATCGAATATTTATCACGTACTTCGCTATTAACATAAAGCCTTTTATACGCTTATTCCGGAAAAATTAACCTTTTATTTAAGGCCCCGATTAAGATTACGCAATAAAGAATATCAAAAAAGCGATTATTATTGCCCCGACTTTAATTACCTTAAATTATAGCCTTAATGCCGGAAAAATTATTATAAGGATAAACGCGAACAAAAAAGGTTTTGGAAGTACTTTCGGTTAATTAATTAATAAAGTAAAATATTCCGCGCGCTTTAAAAGTGGTACGTGGAAAGGTATTAAGCTGAATTACAACGTTAGCAAATTGGAATATCGAATTGTTTTTAAAATTTTAAGGAAATTCCGGAATCATATTTATAAAGTCCGATTCGTATTAGAAATTAACGTTAAGGTGCTGGTAGCTTAAATTAATAATTCCTTAAGCTTTTTACATAGTATTATAATTACTTATTAAATCGCTTAAATAAAAATGTTCGGCTTTAAGATTAAATATATTTCCGGCAAGAAAAACATAATAGCGGACGGTTTATCCCGAAAGTTACTTGGAACCTTTAATGCGCTGGACGATTAATAAAAAAGAAAAGTCGATAATTTTATTAATATCTATCTTAATATTATTCGGCTTAACCTTTTTCTAACTGGTATAACCTTTATATCTATTGATACAGATCGGCGAAAAGGACCTTTTATCGGAAATTGGTTTAAGGAATCGCAAAACTACGTTAGGTTTTTAACGATATTGAATTTCCTTAATCGGTTCGATAATGCCTTAAGGAAAAAAAAAAATGCTTTCAAATTCGAAGCGTTAAATTATCGTATTCAGGCCGGTATTTTTTGACGCAATGCAAATAAAAGGTACGGCAGGCGGCAAATGGTTAATACCGAATAAAAACGACTTACGGTAATTAGGTAATATTATAAGGATTATAGCCATAAAGAACGGAATTCGACCTATCGTCGCATAACAGCTTTATATTAACGTAACATATTTGGCCATGTTCGGGAAATAATGTTTGCATATATCAAGTGCCAGAAAGCAGCCGATTAACATAGCTGTTATCTGGGTAATCGATGTTTAGTTTATACCTAATGACGATAGTTGCAAAGGTACGGTCGAAACTAGGTACGAATTATCCAATTATCTGAAAGCTAAAGCCCTGCGATTAGTTACGTTAACAACAATTAAAAAGTTCTTAAATAAATATATCTTTTATCGATACGGTATCCCGATCAAGATTAAGATTAACGGAACCTTAAAAAACAAGGCCCAGGTTATTAAAGCCTGCAACGCACTAAGGATTGAAAGGAAAGTTGGTACTGCGTATGCAGCCTAGCAACAAAGCCTAATCGAAAAAAAACACGTACCGAACGTTAAAACCTTAATAAAAATGACGAATAAGACTAGCAAAAGATGGGTTAACCTTTTACCTAAGATGGTCTTCGCCGACAATACTATTATGAAAAGTTATGGCCTTAGACCTCATAAACTGCTATACGGATGAAAAGCGATTTTACCGATCGAGATAATCCTGCCGATATAAAGAATTATAACTTGGAACCTAAATACGCCGAAAAAAAATCTGATTACGTAAAAGATTCGGCTCTTAAAAAAAAGCTAAAGATATAGCCAAGGTTACCAAGGTAATCGCTAAGCAGCACCGCAAAACAGCTAGATTGACGAATAAAAGGGGCAAAAACAAGATAAAAAGTAAATCTTTAAGTGGACGACCTGGTATTGTTATATAACACGTTACGACATATAGATATATCCAGAAACATAAAGCTAAAATACCGTTAAACTGGCCCGTATTTAATTTATAATACCACTAGTCCAAGTACTGTAACGAACCTGTCATACATCCACCTGGAGGTATGAGCAGTATCCGAAATGGGGTCTTGATTTGCAGGTAACAATAATGCGAAAAATGATTCAGTAATCTGTTCGTTAAAAAGGTTTGCGGACTTTTCCCTTAATCGGAAAACGGTGCCTTTAACTAAAGGCTTAAATTAATAACTAAAGAGTGAAAACTAAGTACGTGCTATTTACATAAGGGTTTTGACCATTATATATCCTTCCATTCAATAGTAAGTATGTCGTAGATCTATGTGATTTAAATAATTTGCCTAGATTACATAGATTAATTAAATTACGTTAAAAGCCAAGCCTTCTTTTATCCCGAAGTTTAGCCGCATCCGCGTTAACCTTTAAGAACTTAATTTCTTTCAAACAGGAACCCCTGTTCTTATAACACTATTTCCCTTTTCCAGGAATTTTTGTCCCAAAGATAAAAACCGTAAGCAACCCCTTTAGTAGTTAAAAAGAGTATAGGGATTTCCTAGCTGACTTTATTATAACAGGCCGTATTCAAAAGGAAAAAGAAAACCTCGTTTAAACCAGCGCGAAGTACGTAACAACCGCGCAAACTATATTAAAAAATTTGGTTTTAAGGTTGTTTTTTGTTCCAACTATGTTCGTTTTAGGAAGTTAAAGTATTTCTTTGTAGTTAACATTTCGAGTTGTAATTGTTATACCCGCCGTCAGCGTTCGCCCTGTAACGTACTGGACATGAACTCAATGAAAATAAGGGAAAAACAGGACCGTTTACAAAAGGAGTAACGGGAAGTGGAAAACGCCTTAGTAGCTTACTAAAAGTCTGCCGAGGAGAAAATAAGGGAGCTTGTTAACCGGTTAAAACGCTTGCGCCTTTAATAGGACATTTTAAAGAAAAAGGCTTTCGCCATTTTAAAAAAAGATTACGAGTTGGATTAATTGGAAAAGCAAAAGAAATTGGAAAAAAAGCAGCGTTGCATGGAAAAAAAGCAAGCGCGGCTTACTTTTAAGATCAACGCCAATACGGAGGCGTTTGCTTCCTTCGACTAAAGCGCCAAGGGTTTGGATTTAGGGTTTAAACCGTTATCGCCTGCAATCTTGGCCGCGTTAAAGACGGTCGGTTAGGATTTTGGCGGTAAAACGTTTTAACCAGGTCCTTCGCATTCGTTAGGTACTTAAGGGGCTTTTAAATGTTATCTTTAAGTAGGTAATTCTTCTATTTAACTAGGTACTGGATTTTGTCGTTAATTATTTTTGAATCTAGTATTCTTTCGACTTCGTATTCGTCGGTGTTTTCCTTAATTTCCAAGTTTATCTCCAGCAGGGCGTTACTGGGTGCTAATCTCAGCAGGGAAATATAAAAAACAAGGTATATTTTTATTATCTTAAGTAACGACAGTCGATAATTAGTTTTGGAAATAACTTTGTTAATTTTAAACGGACCGAGTTTCTTAAAATCAAGTTTATCGTTAGGTTTTTTGGTTTTGATTTATAAAATGTTTAAAGTTGCGTTTTGTTTTTGGCATAATCAGTAAACTTTGTCTCCTTTCGACAGAATTAATCCTTTAATTCTTTTCCTGTTGTAATATTAAGCTATCCGTTATTAAAAAAACTGCAGCTTAATCCTAAAACGAACTTGGATAATTTTGATCTTAAATACTATCGCTTTTGCTTTAGGTATTACCGAAGTAATTTTTAAAGCTTTACTAAGTGGTTGCTTTGATCGTTAAATTTCTGCATCTTATCCATATACGGTTATGTAAAGTAAAACGCTTATGTCCTCGTTAACGGAAATATTATAAGCTATTTATGCCAATAGAAGTAGTTTTACCTAGTTATCCTGCTAGTAGTTAATATAATTCCTTAGGTACTACTTTAAGGTTTAATTTAACCGTTTTATCTGTTTATCGGTTTAAAGGTAATACGCTGTAAAAAATTTAAGTTTAGCGCTAATTTGTTTAAAAAAGTTAATGCCAAATTTGGAAGTAAACAGCTTGTTTTTATCTAAAATAATTCTTTTTAGGATTCCATGTTTGTCAAAATAATATCTTACGAATACGTAGATTAATCGTTTTGCTGTTATATTTCCTTTAAAAGGTAGGAAATACCCATATTTGGTAAGTCTGTCGACGATTACCCATATTCCGTCGTACTGGACTCCGATAATTAAATCCTTGGACAGAGGTAAGCCGGTAATAAAATCCTAAGCTATGGTATTTTACGCTTTGTCTGGAATTTTTATAGGTTGCAATAATCCGTACGGTTTATAACAAGCTGCTTTAGCCTTATTACAAATATTGCAATCCTTAACTACTTGTTTAACGGTTTTTTTAAACTTTAAAAAATCGTACTTTTCTTAAAGTCGCTTAATTATCTTAAAAATTCCTTAATATCCATGTAATAAGTTTTCGTAAAATTCTTTAACAAACTATTTTTGTTATTTTCGTAAAACATAAACTTTTTTATAATACAGCAATTAATCCTTAAATCGTTCTTTTAACTGTTTAACTTTTTTCTGTTTATCAAAATTATAAAAACTTTTAAATTGGGCCAAAAATTCGGATATAGGTTTTTTTAATATTTTACACAATTATAAGGTACTTTCCTTTATAAATCGTAACATTTATATACGTCGTTTAGGAATCTTAATATCGTAATTTCCTTTTCGGCTTAAAATATCCGCCTGGATATTCTTTTTACGCTTAATATAGTAAATCTTAAAATTAAATTTAAATAGGAAAATTATCCAATTTTTATATCGTTTATTAAAATCCTAAGTTGTTATAAAGTAAGTAAAATTTTTATAATTAAAGTAAATATTAAAAGGTTCCTTAATTCTATTAAAATAAAATTCCTATTTTTTAAGTACCATAATAATTACTAATAATTCTTTATCGTAAATAAGGTATCGTAATTCTGCATCTTTTAAAGCTTTAAAGTAATAAATAACCGGATACCATTTTCCACCGTCCTTTTATTATTTTAAAACTGTTCCTAAAGCTGCATTTAATACGTTAATCTTTAATTATTTCTTTTTATTGTAATTAAACAGTTTCATAACGGGGGCGTTAATAATTTAATCCTTAAGTATTTATATTACTTTCTTGGTTTCCCTTAAAAATTCGAACTTTTTTCCAGTATACTCTTTAATAATAAAATTCGTTAAAAGTTTAACGATTTTTCTAAAATCTTTAATTAAGCTACGTACGTAACCCGTAAATCCTAAAAATTAACGGACGTCGGTAACGATCGCTTTATCGGAAATCGGCCAATTTTTAATTACCTTTATTTTAAAGTCTTAGATTTAAATTTATCCTGGAATAATAATAAATCTTAAAAAGTTTAATTTCTGGATATACTATACGCTTTTTTCGGCATTAACCAACAAGTTTGCTCTCTTAAACGTTTCCAGTACTTAAACGACATATTTCTTATATTTTTCTAAAGTCTTAAAATAAATAAAAATGTCGTTTAAATAAACAAATACGAACTTATCGAGAAATTTCCGTAAAATAATTATTAATATATGTTAGAAATTAGCAGGGGTATTAATAAATTCTTAAAGTATTACCTTATATTCGTAAAATCCATAAATTATTTTAAAAGCGGTTTTCCATTTTTCGCCTTTAACCATTCGGATCAAATAATAGCCGTCCGGTAAATCCAACGCCGTAAACCATTTAACTTTACTGATATTTTCTTTTATAATATCCATAAAGGTAAGAAAATATCCGTTTTTAATAGTAATATCGTTTAACTGTCGATAGTCGTAAACTTTTCGATACATAAGGTTTCCATCTTTATTAATTCGGATCTTCCCATTCTTTATCTTTGGTACCATTATAACGAAATATCCTGCGGAAAATTCAGATTTCTAAATATATCCACACTTAAGGATTTTTTGCAGGCTTTTTCATAAAGCTTTAACCTTTTTAAGATTGATATAATAAATCTGATAAAGTTTCGGATAATATCCTTCCTTAATAAAAATCCTATAATCCCATTAATTATAATCAAGTAATTTCTTTCGTATTCGTTCTTTAAACAATCTTTTAAACTTTTGGTACTTAAAGGGTACCTTAACAATTAAATCCATTATTTTGGCTTCTTTAATCAGATAACAGATTTTTCGGAATTTTTCTTTTAAAGAAACTATTAAATAGTTCCATAAAAGCTTTTAGGTTTTCCAGTCGATATAAAAGTTACTAAATCGGAACTACGGCATTCCAAGGATAATATTATATCCTGAAATGTCGGCTACGTCCAGCCTGATTTTTTCTAAATATTCTTGAATTTACATTAAAAAATTTTTCGTTTTCCTAAAAACTCGTCCATTTTCATATCTGGACAAGCTTTCATCGACTATAAGTAACTTATACGATTTAAGCTTATACCTTTAAGGGATCTGATATTTTTTTGCGACTGATAGTAAAATAAAATTACCTTTTGCTCCTAAATCGATCATAATTTTGGATATCTTATTTCCGTATTAAAAAGGAATCTTAATTTAACTGCGTTATCTAATCTTTGCCTTATATAAGGTCTTATAAGTTAAGGCTTTTCGATGCCTTAATTTCGAGGGCCTGCGTAATTTTTTGATTTATTAGTTTTATTAACTAAAAAACGTTTCCATTTTCGGGCCTTTTTAACTGTATATTTGGAACATTTATCGTCCATGCAAGTAAACCACTTTCTTTTGCCAATCTAGCAAACTAATTTTAAAACTTTTACTTCCGATATTTAAAAGGGTTCTAGTTTTAACGGTAAAATCTCCGAAAGATTGGTTTTTATATCTAAGATTTCATACATTATGCATAATGTAAGTATATAACATAAGCATCCTTATGCAATAGCTCTTTAACTTTAAGCCGATTCGGGGTAAAAGTAACAAGATCGGGAATATTCTAGCTATTTAGGAATTTCAATACATCTATATTTATTATTAGGTTTAGTAAGTATTTCTTTATCCCATCCGGGCCAATAGTTATTATTTTCCTTAACGCGGAAGTAAGTTAGGCAGTTGTCGTCGTAACATGCAGAAAAATGAAAAAGATTATAGTTATAGGCTAATCCTTTATCTTTAGGAACCTTACTAGGCTTTGGTAATGTCGGATCGTATATTACCGTATTAGGGCGTAACTAGCCATGTTCGTCGTACATTCTACACCGCCGCTTATCCAAATAACAAATACATCCTAACCCTATAGCTATTCTGGAAATTTTTTATCCGGGATAATATTTACAGGCTTTAATCGTTCGATTCTAACAAGTCGGGTAACGTTCGTACTTTAGGTCGCTATTTTATTCATAATATATAATTGCAATAGTAAATTCTCGCTGGGAAAAAATGGAATTAACTTTCCTTTCTTCCTTACTTTCGCTATCTAATTCTTATTTGGCTATCCTAACCTTTTTCTGGGATTAAAGAATCCCTCCTTTCCTAAAGTCCCTCTTTGCTAAGGAACGACATTCGCTTTTATAATAACCTTTTTTATTACAATTAAAACATTTAACATTCGACTTATCTTTCCTAAGCTCCTTTAAAGCAACGCTTGCTTCCTTCTAGAATTTGCCTTTGGTTTTATCTTTTTAAAACTTACTGCTTAAGCTTTAGTTATCTTTCTTTTTATTAAATCTTTTTTTTTCCAAGTACCTCTTAAAGGTACGTCGATCGGCAATAATAGTTTTATTAATATAATCTTAAAAGGGGCCAGTTTTAAGTATTTTATACATCTCGTCTTTAACTTACGATTTTAGGCCGTTATAAAAAGGATAAAATAATATGCTTTTTAAAAAATTAAAAATTAAAGCAAAACTATTAAACTTAGTCGTATATTCGGCTATTAACTTGGTTTGCTAAAGGAAATGCAGCTGTTTAACCGTATATTATTCTCTGTCGGAATTTCCAAACAAAGTTCGTATTTTTTCTTCAAAATGTTCATAATTACCGAAGACATAATTAGTTAAGTCGGAAAACTGGTTAAAGTAATTTATAAAGTAATTATTTATAATAAGTTTAAACCATAAAAAAACTTTTTTACCAAATAGTTAAAAAATAACTATTACCTTTTAATAATCCTTCATTAAAGAATTCTCGTAAAACTTAAGGTAAAATCTAACCTAAACTAAAAATTTTTCCACGTTTATAGTTCCATTATAAGGCTTTGGAAAAGTTAATTTGTAATCCTTTACTTCCGGCATTTTATAGTAATTAAAAGGGGGAATAATACCTTCGCGAATCTTGTTTGCACCAAATAAAGGTAAGGTCGAAAACCTTTGTTATCGGAAAAGTTTGGCATTTTCGTTTTTTAAGGTCCTAACTTTTTTTGCAAAGATGTTTAACTTTTCGTCAATAGTAAGTTCTCTTTCTTTGCCCTTTTGTTCTGCCGGTTAATCTCTTTCCTTTTCCTTCGCCTTAAATCTATAAATCTTTATGGTATCTTTTGGTAAAGCGGGTTATTGCAAAAGCTAAAAGGAAAAAGGTTCTCCTTAAGATCGGGTAAAAAATAATGCCATATTATCGATTAAGGAAAAGATTTCTTTAATAGGTAGTAAATCGTTTAATTTAATTACTAATCCCTTATTAACTAATAACGGTAATCGAATATATTATTTATCTTTTGAACGTCGTCCTGTAATATCGTCTTTATTACGTTCAAAAAAGCTTATGCTTAACTGGGCCTTAAATTATTCGTCGGCTATTAATTAAGGAGTTATTAAAATGTAACGAACCTGTTATATATCCACCTGGAGGTATAAGCAGTAGCCGAAATAAGGTTTTGATTTACAGGTAATAATAATGCGAAAAATAATTCAGTAATCTGTTCGTTAAAAAGGTTTGCGGATTTTTCCCTTAATCGGGGAACGGTACCTTTAACTGAAGGCTTAAATTGATAATTAAAAAGTAAAAACTAAGTAGGTGCTATTTATATAAGGGTTTTAACCATTATATATCCTTCCACTCCATAATAAGTATGTCGTAGATCTATGTAATCTAAGTAATCTGCCCAGATTACATAGATCAACTAGATTACGTTAAAAGCCAAGCCTTCTTTTATCCCGAAGTTTAGCCGCATCCGCGCTAACCTCCAAGAACTTGACTTCTTTCAGACAGGAACCCCTGTTCTTGTAACAAGTACTTACTGTTTAAAAGAAATTAATGGGACGAAGTTGCAAGGCATTTTCCCTACCAATAAATTAAAGCAATTTGTAAAAGATAAAAAAGGATATTAAAAACCGATTAGCTTACAAGAAAACGATTAAACGAAACCGTTTTTTGATCAGCCCGACGACATAATATTAAATATTTCGAATGCTGCGAATGTCGAACTACTTGAAAACTGGCAACCTAAAATTTTAAAAACCTATAAAAACAAATATTAAGGTATAAATACCAAGTGGCCGACTTAAAGGTTATGCGATTATGTACGACAGCGATACGATAATAACGATACGATCAGAAAAACGGAAAAAATTAACGCGATTAATTACGAAAAACTAAAATATAATAGTTCTCTTAAATTCCTTTAAGCTTTTATAAGTTCCCATAAGTTCCTTTAAATTCCCTTACCGTCCCGTCCACCAATACCTTGTACGATAATTATTATGCTTTATTTATAATTAATACGTCCGGCTGTACTCGCCCGGAACCGGAAATTAATAACATATTTTTCCACCTTACTTCGAAGTTAATCCTTAACGAATATTTTAATAATAAAATAAGTTTTTGCGCAAATATACTTTTTAATTCGTAATGATCGTAAAAAGCTAGCTTTAAATACCTTAAACCGCTTATTCCGGAAGGTATAATTATGCCCTTCGATAAACCCGACATAGTTACTATAAACCCCGTTAAGAAAGCCAGGAATTAACTAATACCTAAAGTATCGGTATATTCTGCATTAATTAAAAGGCTCCGATATTACATATCGTTTTTCGCAAAGCTCGTAAGATACTAAGTTAGGTATATCGAATACTTAAATAAATAAACCAATAACGTATTTAAAATCTTTAACAAGCGCAGCTATAAAGTAACCAAAAAAACTAGCCCGATAGATTTCGACGTATACTAAATAAGCTACCAAGTTTTCTATTAACTAAAAAATACCTAATTACATTAAATTAAACATTTTCAGCCGCCTAAAAATTTTTACCTTCGATTTGCTATTGCAAGTACCGACCAGTAGCTGGATCACCGATAACGCTAGTAAATATAGCCCCGAATATCTGTATTAATTAGCGGATTTTATGAACGATATCGGGGAAGAAACCAAGTACTTACTTCGATATGCTTAAGTATGACATGATGTATAACATTATTCTTATTCCAGAACTTAGCCACGTTTTAATTATTATCGAGATAAATGCGGCGAAGACGTAACGTTCCAATGCTAATGTATGGCCCAGGAATCCGATCAGTAATGCGGGAACTTGCCGGATGTACTAGGATAATCGAAGCCGTTAATAAAGACCTAGCGACAGAACTGCTATGGGGTATCGGCAGGTTAATTGGAATAGGTACAGACGTCACTGATCGCCGACCACCGATTATCTGTTCAACGACACCAAGGATTAGACTGGGCTTTGAAGGTATCTTAGCTACCTCTGTTAAAGGAAGTACATGTTAAGCCGGCCTAGGTTTTGGAAGTAGTAAATTATCTATAACCGGTATTTCTGGTAGCAGATGTCCTGATTAAAACCTATGCTACGGAATCTATACTAAAAAATGGGAGTAAAGTTAAAACTGGGTGCTTAACGATATATTGGGTTTTATAATTTGCAAACGTTATCAGGATTATATGGAAATTTTAAATCTCGAATATTACCTAAAAGCTTATCGATACGACGGGTTAATAACTTGGAAAATATGGGCAAGTTTAATACTGCCAAGATCCTAGGACGATAATCAAAAATTTGGTTCAGTATATTAATATTAGCCTTAACCTTAAGATCGACAGGTTTCTTAATACCAGGATCTAAAGGCTTATTACCTGAACCGGACTTTTTTTTAATAGACGATTTTCTTATAACATGGACAAAATTACCTGGATCTGCATTACCGCGAAAACCTTAGGGATTACGTAAATCTAATAACTAACGAGAACTTATAATAATATTAATTAATGTAACGAAAATAATTATATATATATTTGGATATATATTAGGTCTAATAGGAAAAATTAGAATAATGTTGCAAAAAAGCTGCAAAAAAAATGTAACTGCAAAAAACGAATATATATACCTAATCAAAGAAAACGACAACGACGGTACATTCCTATACAACTTCGGATGGAATTTTTTGGGATTTCCTCGGCGCATACGTTTTATCTGCAAAAATTCGATATATTAACACTAAATACACTTAATCAATTAAACGTACAAGTTATTGGCAGATTTTAGCGAATTCCTATACCCATATAATAACTGTACCTTAATACTTGTAAAGTACCTATACCTACACTAATATACTTACATACATATATTATACATTATCCCCAGCTATTATTATTATCCCTAAATTATCTAATACGATACCTAAGTACATTAATTAATATATTCCCAGTTATTATGTCGTAATTTAAGAAGCGTACCATATAAGATAACGGCGAAAGCTTTAAAAAGTTAAACATTTCGAATTTTGGAAAGCTGGCACAATCGGCTAATATACCTATATGGGAAAAAGATAACATAGTACAATTCCTTAAAAAGATGCATAACAATAATTCCATTTTTTATCCCGTAAAAAACGTTACGTTTTAAATTCGTTTTAATCGGCTTATTCCTATATATTTAAGGGATATTAATGGTTAACGACCATAAAAAAACATTAACCCGTTATTATACTGGTTAACAGAACTGTAAAGTAACGGAGTAACTGCATATCTATGGCAAATTTTTATAATCGTTTAAAATAAAACATATTTACGTTCCGAAAATGTTACTGCTTTTATTTAAATAATCGTCTAAGACATACCTTTAAAAATCATTGCCGTTATTCCAGAAGCTGGACGAATAATCTTATATAACAAGTTTAAACTAATTCCTGGTAAAACCCAGGAAGCAACTAATATTAATAACCCGAAATATAAATAGTTTGTCGCCTAAATTAAAGTTGCGACTGATAAAGGTCCAATAAGGCATTGGATTGGTATGTTGCATAACCGATCAAAACGTTTAGTGTTAATATCCGACATTTATGCTACCGAAAATCGTACCTAGTTATTACTTTAACTATACCGAAAGGCGTAAACAAAATTAGAACTTAATAATCCGTTGGCCCGTATAGTAATCGTTAAAATGCTTACCCAAATTAAATATTTTATTTACGGATTATATATTGCTTATATCTTTTATATTATTACCCGTAATCTTAAAAAATAAGGAAATAGAATTATAACCGAAGCAATAAAATTTGGCGAATATCGAATCAAAAATAATATTACCGATATAATTAAAACATTTCTGGGGCTAAGATTAAAAGATAAAAATGCTAAAAGAAACGTAAAAAATTGGCTTGGAAATTTCCCGTCCTTATTAGCTAAGGAAAATAACGATAAGCTAAACTTTAATCAATTTGCCCGACCATTTTATAGTAAATGACGTTAACTAAAGTAACGTCCTAATCAGGTTTAGTAATTATCCGCAAAACTATCTTCGATATTAATGCCCCTTCCCCTATCAATTTAAATAAGCCCATCGGCATTTAAAGTTATACGTCCTAATCTGATAGCTACGAGATTACCATTCGAAATAAAGTATAAGCCCCGACCGAAAGTTGGTGATCAGCGAGCAATGGCTATGGTACAAGGTTAATATGTTACGCCGTACAAGTAAGTAGGAGATATATTTAAGGATGCTGGGCAGAAATTAAAACCATACTTTCTATAAGGATAGCCAAACTAGGCTAGGTACAAATCTTTAATTAACATAAAGAAATTGAAGGATAAAGCTTAAAAAAAGCAGGAAAGGGTTAACCAGAAAGAAAATCTGGCTAAACGTCAAAAACGAAATCCTAAATTAAAAATAATAAAGGACAAACCGCGCAAGCGTTAATCAAATTGATCAATAGGTTTCATATATGTTCCATAACGTTAAAAGTTAGTTGATTTATATTTGCGTTTATTTCTTAAGATGGATTAAGGACAATCTTATTTCGAGAAAAAAGGGTTGAAATGGTACAGGGTGCCGGGCCAAAGAGCATAGCTTGGCTGATCAGTTAATCAGCTTCACATATGTATTTCTAGGAGCTCTTTTTGCCGGGCGCAACCCCGAAACATATTCATCATCGTCCATCACCGTTCATCATCAGTTACTTACAACACACACTCATGTCTATTCTAAAGTCTGGTTTAATACGGACCCAAATATAGCGTTTTTCGTTTGCCTTCATTACCGCTGCATTCGGCTATTCTATTTTAACCCGCTTTTCAATAATGCTCTGATCGGAACTGAATCTCCCCGTCCCAATTCACTATGCCTTATAAAGGATCGTTCGAATCTTATAATCTAGTACGATACTTAATTTAATTCTGCCGTACTTTTTCTAATCTTTAAGCTATAGTAGTTTTTTTGCGAAAAAGCATCTTTTTGAAAAAGGTTTTTTTTTTGTACGGGTAAATTTGTTTTCCAACTGATTAAGAACTTCGTCGGCGCGTTCCTTTATAAGTCGGATTCTACGGGGCATGGTAGTAAATTTAGGGAATAAAGTAGCTAAAGGTATACCAAGTTTATCGGGCTTTTTTCCATCTTAATTAATAATTTGCTAAGTTTTTTTAAGTTCCTTGACCTTTTAATTCGAGTCTTAAGGAAGCATTAATCCATCAAAGGGTGTTGTTACGAATCAGGACCTGCTCTCGCTGTCTGGGCAACGACACCCTACGGTTAAACTTCGGGTATAGGTGTCTTGCCATTTCGAGGTGATCTGAAGGATCTGATAGATCTGGACCAGATTACACAGATCCAGCAGATCTACGACACACCCATAGAAAACCAAAGGATATATGATGGATGGGTTTCTCCTATAAATAGCACCTACTTAAATTCGCTCCTTAGCTATTAATTTAAGTTTTTAATTAAAGGCAACATTTTTCGATTAAGAGAAAGGTCCGCAAATTTCTTTAACGAACAGATTACTAAATTATCTTTTTGCCTTATTGTTACCTGCAAATCAAAAACCTTTTTCGGATATTAATTACATTTCCAGGTAATTGTATAATAGGTTCGTTACATTTTGATAACTTCTTAATTAATAGCCGACGAATGTTTTAAGGCCCAGTTAGGTATAAGCTTTTTTAAACCCAGTAAAAACGATATTACAAAACGGCATTCAGAAAACAGACGATATACCCGATCGCCTTTATTAACAAATGATTAATACCTGGATTAAAACATCTTACGCCCTTATTAAAAAAGTTCTTTCTTTAATCGACAACATAGCCCGCCCTATTATTCGGTTTTAAGGAGAACCTTTTTCTTTTGTATAACAACCCTTTCCGGCTTCCAAGAAAACTATTAACGTTTAAGAAAACGAACCGGAAAAGGAACAAAAAGGAACCTGACAGCCCGAAAGGTAAAAAGAACTTACGATTAACCACAAGCTGCGTACCTTAATAACTGAACTTCAGGCGGTAAAAAAGGAAAATGCTAAACTTGCTTACTAACAAATATTTTCGATATTGCTTTTATTCGGCGCGAATTAATTCTGCGAAAATACTTTTTATTCCTTACTTATTATAAAATATTAAAAGTTAAAGGTTATAAGTTAACCCTTCCAAAACCTTACGACGGTACTAAACATATAAAGAAATTTTTGGTACAGGCCAGACTTTACCTGAGGTTTTTCGAAAGTTTCTTAAAGGAAAACTATTAAAAGGTATTGGCCATTTTTTAGCTGCTCGCAGGGAAGGTTTTTAAATGGTTCCAGCTAATTGTAAAGGATTACTTCGAAAAATTCCTTAACGAATTATCCGATTTCACTAATTACATCTTTAATAATTACGAATATTTAGAAAAACAGATACGAAATTTATTTAAAAACTTAAATAAGTAGCAAAATGCCGTTAAAAAGCTGCACCTTTTTCAACAAACGACATCAGCGGTTGGTATATAACGGAATTTAATCGCCTTACAGCAACCTTTTACCTTTCGAAAAGCGCTTTATTTTACGTTTATTACGATGACCTAAAGTTATGCATTAAGGACGAAATATATAAAATACTTGAAATAAAGCCTTTTCAAAATTATATTAACAAGGCCATTATTGCCGATAAAAGTACCTTTAACAGGTGCCTAATGAAAAAAGGGCTTGACAGAAAAAGGGACAATCGAAATTCCGGCAGCAAGTTTTATGGAAGTAAAAATAAATATAAAACCTAAAAAAAAGCGAATATTACTTTAAGGAAGCCCAAAAAGAACAAGTCGAATATTAAATACTTTAATTGTAACAAAAAAGGCTATTATAAAAACGAATATCGTTCTTTAACCAAAAGCAACTCCAGAAAGGGAAGAATTCCTCAAAGAAATGCCTAAACGGCCGAACAAAAAACAGGTAATAAAAGCGAGAAAAAGAAGAAATGTTAATTCGATCTTTTTCCAGCAGGAATATACCATTACAACGACCTACTGTGAACCAAGCGGCAACTTAGAGTACGAACGTTGCTCGATTTGCCAAAATCAAACAGCTAAAGCCTGCAAATATTATCCCGGATAGCCAGCCTCCAGGAAAGCCATAAGGCTAGGATGCGAATGTTATTTGGATATGTAGAAGTGCAAAATACAAAACAAATATGGCCAGATGCGCCGCAACAACCATAGGCAGAAGACCCTTAAATCCAGCGAACTCCTAAAACGGGAAGTATATTTCAAAACTAAAGCCCCTGAACAAAACCTTATTAATGGGCACGATCTCCTCTATTTCTCGGCCTGCAACGATAACAATTATCCAATTTACCTTCGAACCAAGGAAGATAACGATTATTAGCCCGATTGGAACAAAAAAACCCTTATAAAACTCGATAACGATTGCAGATACATCGATATTCCCTGATAACCCGAATATCATCGATCTTATTATTTACACCCCGAATCGGATTAAAGCCGAAGAGCTATTACTTAGGGCTGCTTATGCTATATCCCCATGCTATGTTTGATGTATAAATTCCTAAATATAAAAGCAAGCCTTACAAAAATCTCAACTTCGAATCGGAAGCCTTTTTAAACGTTAAAGATAAAAATCACTAAGGTAAAATGCCAGATTGGCCAACGAAAGTGGTATACTTGCATAGACGACAAGTATACCAAATACGCAGTTAAGAAAGCCCGCAAATAGAAACGCTTCTTGGCGAACAGAACTACGAAGTCAAAAAACGGCAAAGGCCCTCGAAATTAAGGCATCGAAGAATTATAAAAGCCAAAACTTTATACGAGGTAAAAAAAGGATTACGAAGCCAGATCGAAATTCCTATTTAGTACCAAAACTAAACCTTTAAAGCTATAATTAACTTTAAAACAGAAGGAAACTTTATTTCACCAGCAGTAATCGAAAAACATTACATTTCTTAAAGGTATAAGCTAAAATCTTACAAATTACGGATAATTAATGGAAGTTTTTTCCAGTACGATAACGGACAAAATTTGAAAAAAATTGAAAAACTTCCAATATAAATTTAAAGGTATCAAAAGTATTTTACGTTAGATATCGCAGACATTTCAGGTTATAATGTTATCCTAAAAATACCGTAACTTAATTCCAGCAACCCGTTAATTAACTGGAAAACTCGCCAGCTTGCTTAAAATTACGAATTAACTCCTTTTAAAAAAAGATTTAAAGAAGTTTGTTATATTATCCGAAAAGCTAAGGTATTAAATTTTGCCAGTATTTTACCCCCAAAATATTAGCGATTCGAAGGACTTTTTAAGGATAAAAAAAACTACGAACTGCCTTTATATAGATAATAAGATGATTGTATACCTATTAAAAAAGGATATTACTTTAAGTTTTACAAAATTTACTATATAAATTCAAAAAAAGTAAAGGCTTTATGGAAAAGCATATAGTTAAACTTAAGAAGAGGTTATATTTAGTTATCCGAATCCCTTATAAAATACCCTATACTTATGGTACTCAAAATTAAAGACGGCAAGCAAAATTTCGACCAAAATGGAGATACGGTTTATCGGCGCGTGGTCGACTATCGACAATTAAACGATATTACTATTAAAAACGGATATCCCTTAACCTTAATAAATACCTTAAAGAAAAACGTAAGCAAAGCTAAATGGTTTACCGCTTTAAACCTTCGAAACGGGTATTACCGCATTAAAATGGCAAAAAAAAAAAAAAAAAAAAACTGCCTTTCGAACGATATACTGGTATTACGAATACCGAATAATACCTTTGGGATTTACTAACGCTCCCGCCAGTTTTTAATGCTTAATTATTACTATACTTAAAAAATTCCTAAACAAGTATATGTATATCTACCTCGACAACATCCTTATTTATTCCGAAATATTGGAAGAACATAAAAAGTATATTTTCCAGGTTCTTAAAGCTTTGAATAAAGCAAACATCCGAATTAACGCCGCTAAAAATGTATAGCATACGTAAAAGTTAAACTATCTAAGATTTACCCTTACCCCTAGTCAAATTCAAATCCAAGATTCTAAATTAAAAGCAGTCAAAAACTGGCCTATTTCTAATAAGGCAACCGTTATAAATGTCCGGCAGATGTTAAGATTTACAGGTTATATACGTAACCTGGTTAAGGGATATAGAGATATTATTAAACCATTAACGAAACTTACCATTAAGGAATATGTTAAAAAGAAATTCGAACTTTTAAAGGAAGCTAAAAAAGCTTTTCAACTATTTAAAAACGAAATTACCGAAGCGCCAATAATAAGATTACCTAACGCCGACAAAAGGAAACGCTTAAAAATAAATGCCTTAAACTATATCTTAAGCGCAATTTTAAAACAACAAAAATATAATGGGAAATAATACCCAGTAGTTTATTATTTTAAGGCCTTTCGAAACGCAAAACTTCGATACAAAATCTACGACAAAGAATTGTTAGCGATTATTAACGCTTTTAAAGAATAAGAACATTTTCTTAACGGAATCAAAAAACTTTTCGATATTTACTTAAATTACAAAAACTTTACCCGGTTTATGACCACTTAAGAATTAAACAAACGCTACGAAACTTAAATAATTTTCTTGTCGAAATACAATTTCCAAATTTACTATATTAAAAGGAAAGAAAATATCGAAGCAAATATTTTAAATTTTAAAAAAGATTAAAACTCCAAGGTCCTAAAACGCCGAATGCAAATATTGCAACAAACTAAGGACGGTACCTTACGGTTATATAAAATACTGAAGCAACCTATTCCAGAACTTTTAACGAAATTCCGAAATTCTTATAATAAAGAAAAACAAAAAGAAATATAACAATTAAATAAACAACCTAAGAACCAGCTGTTTTATTATAGCAAAATCTATATCCATTAAATCCAATAAAAACAAATCGTTAAGAAATTGTATAAAGATCCGTTATACGGACATCAAGGTATTTCAAAATTACCAAACGATTGCAGGAAAAATATAACTTTTTAGAACTTCGACGAACTGTTAAGCAGGTAATTAAAGATTGCAATATTTGTAATAAGGCAAAGTCAGCCCGATATAAGCCTTATAAACTTTTACAACCTATAAATATTTTAAAAAAAGCTTAAAATATTATTGCCTGGAATTTTATTACCGGATTACCTTTATCAAAAGATTCCGTTATTAAAGTTTAATATAATAGAATATGGGTAATCGTTAATAGACTTACCAAGTATAGGTACTTTTTACCTTTTAAAGAAAACGCAACGGCAGAACAACTAGCTTACGCCTTTGTCCGATACTATTTCGATAAACATAGGCTACTAGAAAATATCATTTTAAATAAAAATAAGCTTTTTATATTAAAGTTTAATACCAAGTTTTTGAAATAAATAAGCGCTAAGTTTAAATTCTTTATAGCATACCACTTATAGACAAATGGACAAACAAAACGTTTAAATAAAACGTTAAAGCAATATTTAAAAAATTAAATTAATTACCAGCAAGATAACTAGGTTACATTGTTTCCATTAGCCTAAATAACCTATAATAGCTTGGTTAACCAGAATATAAGTATTTCTCCCCATACAGCGGTATATAGTTACCAAACAAAAACTTAACGGCTAAAATAACCATTAAACGAAGCTCCAAAATTAACCGCAAAAGCTTTTCGAGCAAAAACGGTAACCACTAAAATCCAGACAGTACAGGTCCGTTTATAAAGTTAATTACGATTTTTCCAACAAAAAATAACCCAATATTATAATAAGAAAAGAATTAAGAAACCAATTTTGTCGAAAGGAAAGAAATTTATTTGCTACGCCAAAAACAAAACGCAACTTCGAACATTTCCCAAATTAAAACAAAAAGACCTAATAATAAACTTAATTTTAAAAAGCTTAATCCGTTTAAAATCGATAAAATTATTTTCAAAACTAACTATTTACTGTTATTACCCAAAACGATAAAAATACACCCTGTTTTTCATATTTTTTTGCTTAAACCAATACCTAAGAACGTCCCGTTAAAAATTAATCTGGAAATCGAAAAAAACGACGATAAGTACGAAGTTAAACGAATATTAGATTCCAGTATAGTTAAAAACAAGATCTAATATCTGATTAAATAACAGAACTACCTACACGACAAAAATACTTAAAAACCTTTTAAGCACCTAACGAACGCGAAGGACTTAATTAAAACGTTTTACTGCTAAGATCCTTACCGACCGTCTCTAACGCGGTCAAGGTCGCAGGGGATAACGGCCCAACACCCAAATCCAGCCCCTCGGCGTCCCAATCGAAAGAAAACGATATTTCCGTTATAGCATTAATCTCGGAAACAAGCCAGGCTTATTTTGCTTCCATGGGACGTTATTATTTTTCCGCTTTCTTTTTTTTTAATTAATTTAATTTTAACCCTTTTTTTAACGTTTTTAAAGATTTTTTCTTAAAAAGGTCTTGTTAAAAACATAAGCGCTTTAATTTCCGAATAAATTCCTTCGTTTTTCTTTCCGCCGTTTCCTAATAAGTTAAAATTTTATCTTCGAAGTTTCGTCACTTTTTTTTTAAACGAAACCGTACTTTATTTACCTTTTTTAACGAATTTATAATTAAACCGTTACAAAAAGAACGCTAGCGACGAATAAAGCAGCTGCACTTTAAGAATTCGATTACGAAAAAATAACCGGTTTCTTTAAAACGAACGCAATTAGAATATGGAAAGCCTTCCGTACCAAAGTTTTTAATTAAATTGGCACGGTTGTCCTTGGAGTTTCGCTCATCCAGACGGGGGTTTCTTTTCTGTTTCTGCGCGTGATTTAATATGTTAAAAGATTAGCTAAAAAAGTTTAAAAAGTTAAACTCCAGAAGATTTCTTACTGTTTTATCTTGAGGACAAATATCTTGGAAAAGGGGAAATAATGTTACGAATCAGGACCTGCTTTCCCTATCTGGGCAAGGACACCTTACGGTTAAACTTCGGATATAAATATCTTAGCATTTCGATATAATCTGAAAAATCTAATAGATCTGGACCAAATCACACAGATCCAGCAGATCCACGACATACCCATAAAAAATTAAAGGATATATAATGGACGGGTTTCTCCTGTAAATAGCACCCACTTAATTTCGCTCTTTAATTATAAATCTAAATCTTCAATCAAAAGTAACGTTCTTCGATTAAGGGAAAAGTCCGCAAATCTCTTTAACGAACAAACTACTGAATCATTCTTCGCCCTATTGTTACCTGCAAATCAAGAACCCCTTTCGGATACTGATCACACTTCTAGGTGGTTGTGTGACAGGTTCGTTACAGGTGTATCGTCGACAGGGACTATTTTCTTCCACTTAGGTTTTTATATCGTATTAATTTAGACGGTCCGATTATTATTGATTTTTTGTTGCATTTCGTCCTATAATATTCCATATAAAGCATGGGTTAATTTCTCGTCGCTAAATTGGCCTAAGATTTTATTTCCGGGTTCTAGCTTATTATAAATAACTTCTTAAATAGTTTTCGGGTTTTAATTAGCATAGGTATTATTGATCGCAAAGATATAAGAGCTTGTAGCGTACTTATTCGTTTTTTCGCTTATAGGCTTGCTTTCGCCAGTAAAGCAGCTTACTGCTTTACCGGCTGTTTTTTTTTAAGCTTTTTATTAATACGGATAATACGCGTAACTTTTTTAGTAGGGACCAAGGGAATAATAATCTTTAACGGGCCAAACTTTAAGGTTCCTTTCATTACGTCCGGATTTATATTAAGCGTTATTTCGATTTAGTTATAAAATTAAGTCCCAATGTTAATAATGACGTAGCGTAATAGTTATTGACGGTAACTAAAGAAATAGTAATTAATCGGCTAATTAACTAAACGGAAATTTCGATTATATTTTCGAATGGAATTTTCGTTTAAAGATTAAAGCCTAAAAGCAATATACGGGTTTATCGCATAACCAGTCCATGTCGCTTAACGTACGACGCGATTATAACGCTAAATTCGGCTCTAATATCGATAATTTTATTAATCAATTTTCCGCCATCTTTATGGATTATTTTAACTGCCGGTTTTAATAATCAGATAATGTATTTAACTGCATTGCATTACTGTACCGACAGAAATTTGTCTTTTTTTGGGTTTTTTACTTTGTAACCGATATCTATTGTAAGGATTTTAACGGGTTTCCTTATTTTAGAACTTTTAATTTTCGTATTTCGCTTTCGGTTATCTTAATCGTTTCCTTATTTTTGTAATTAAATGCTTTTAAGGTTTTAGCGGCTATAAAATTTTTAAAAGCTTTTCCGAAATTTGGACAAATCTCGATTAATTCAGATTAAGTAATTTTAAACTTCCGTTTGGAGTTTTTCCGGATTCTTTTTCCCCAGAATTTGATTATATGCTTATCGATTAAGCTTTTATAGGTAAGGGTGTTATCCGTTTAGATAGTATCGTTTGTTTAAGGGGTATTAGCATTTATTTGAGAGCCATTATTTATTTAAGCGCCGACTTTTATATTGTTGAACGAAGGTTTTTTATATATTAGTTTGTTGTTATTAGAGTCGTATTCGGTTTTGTTCCTTTTTACGTTATTAAATTCCTTTTCTTTATCTTTAGAACGTTTGGTTATTATGATATTAATAAGCATAATCGGCTGATTAGAGTCGTCGATTTCTAAAGCTCGGATTTCCTCTAGATGCCGGATACCTTTGCTTTCGACAGGGTCGTTCGATAGCTACTTGCGTAAAAGTACCTTTTTATAAAATAGCTTTCCGTTATAATCGACGAAATGAGTTATATTAATTTCGATTGCCTTGTTTTAATTAATATCGGGCTTCTGTCGATTTAGCTTTAACATTGCAATATGCTTTTAACGTTTAGCTAGATTATTAGTATCCGGGTTAGGGTTAGTTAATTAACTATTTACGCCTTTAAAAATCTCGTTTCGCCGATTAAAGTACCGCATTTTTTCTTTAAATCGGGCAGGGAAAACAGGTAAACTATAAATCTATTTTGAAATATTTTTCCAAATTGGGATTTATTGTTCGATCGCCTGATTCTTTAAAACTTAAGGGAATTGAATTATGCTTAACTTTACTTTTTTTTTAAGGGTTCCAAGAAAAATAATGTATTCGTCGTCGGTAAGTAAGATTAATTTTATAATTTCTATCTTAACAAATAAGCGGTATTTTTGCATAATATAATCTAATGTCAAGTAAAATTAATAGATATTTTGATTAAACTTACCAAATCGTTTATTTTAATTTTGATAACCTTATGGTAACCTTTTCTACCTCGCTATCTATTTCCTTTACGATAGGGACTTAATCGATTAAATTTATCCGCTTAAAGGTTAATTAGATTAATCGAAGGATTAACATTATAATTATATACCCAAGGTGCTTTTTGTTTTAGCGAAACGTAATACTATAATGTCCGGGCTGTTTTCCAGTTGCGTATTTTTTTCTTTAAAATCTTTTAAGTTTTGGATTTGTCGAGTTTATACGATCTTTAAGTTCTGTATCGTATTCGTAATTTCTAATACTTAATTAATACGGTTGGGCTTTTTTTATCGCGGTTAAGAGTTTCCTGGTCGTTGTTGCTTGGGTTGTTAAATCGGGTAAGATTATTTTGTTTTCTTGTAGTTAATATTAAAGCGGAGATTTCCTTACTGTCGTTTACGTTCTTTACATTTAAAGAATCTTGCCTTATTTAAGGCCCAATCTTTAATTAGTATCGAAGTATTATCGTAACTGGTTGCGTCCGGGTCTTTTAGTTTTATAAACGAATTATTGAAAACCCTTTCGCAATAGCTTACGGATAACCTTTTTAATATGCTTTTAATATATTTATTCTTGGTAATTATTTTCGCTTTTTGCTTACCTTTTTCCAGGATATCATTTACTTTAGCAATATATTTTACATAGTATTTATAATCATGGTTAAGTATACCACGTTAAAATTAGTTCGTTAAAATCCTTAATCAATCCTTGGCAATCCGAATTTACTTAAAGTTATGCAGCTTAAAAGTTTTCAAAATATGTTTAGACGTTTTGTTTTATGATATCGTTCCGTTAAAGACGGCTTTAACCCGCTTTTTATAAAGAGATTATCGGTTTAGTAAGGTAATTCGGCGATTATTTCAAATTTCTTAAGCTTATATTTCGTAAACAGCTTGTTAATTGCTTTAAGCTAGTCGGTAACTCTGGTTTTTAAAAGGCGAAGGTTTAAGAAAGCCGATAAATCCGGAAAGATTATAAAAAACGAAAATTTATTTATGATATTAACAAAAAACCCGTACTTAAATTGATTAATAAGTCCAATATGTATAACGTCTAGTATAGGTATTTCCAGTTCTATAAAGGCCTTTAAGTTTTGGGTTAATATAATTTTTCGTTTTTTGGGTATATTAATACCGATTTTATGGGAGCATTTGGGTAATCGCATTTTTAGTTGGTTTTAGGGATTTAATCGAATTATTATTACTTTAGGGTTTAGCTTTGTTAGGTTTACTGTTGTAAGGATTCTTTGTTAATCGGTATTAGGCGGTTATGCTTAAAACAGGATTTGAAATTTTCGTGAAGCTAGGGAAATTCGGTAATAGCAATAATCCGTATTATAACTAAATCTAAGTAGTAATTTTAAAAGGCTTCGATAGGCTTTTGGAAAACTTGTTAAGCTTATCTTAAATTTATTAATACTCCTATTTTTAAATTATTTAGCTTTTAAAATGCTGCGTTAAACGAAGTATATTTAGGCATTAAGTAAATAACTGTCCGCAATAATTATTTTAAGTACATTTCTTTTTCGGACCTAAAAAGTAAATAACCTTTTCTTTTTATTATCCGTCCGCCTAGGTTTACTTTAATTATCGTTACGTTGCTAGTTCTTTAACCGCATTTTTTCCAATTTGCCAATTAATACTTTGACTGTTAACTTTAACGTTATAATACTTAAGCTTAACAAAAAGAAAAATTCCTAAATGGTACCGCTTGATAATAACCAAATATAATATTGCCCCATTAAGGCCAGCCAAATTCAAAATATATTTTGTAACGTTTCGCTTTTAATTTTTATTTCGTATTAAAGAACGTTATTCCTTTTTCCATAGTTTTTTTCGTATGTAAAATAAATAACTCTATAAGCTTATTCCTTTATGTGCTCTTAATCGCTATTTTGTCCATATCGTTAATTTTATCGTCGCCGCACTTATTTTGATTAATTTAAATCTTAATAGCTACGGCGCCAACGACGTAAATGTAACTTTTTTAACCTTTATTAATTGAATCTTATATTTTATTTTATTACGTAATTTTCTTGTTAATGCGTATGGTATCCTATATTGCGTAATTTGTTTAAAACTTCAGTAATTAATCCATGCTTTAAAAGTAGTTATTTATACGTGCTCGTACTTTTTCGCCGTCTTTCGAATTAAGTTGTTTTCGTAATAAGGCCTTAATTTAATAATTTTCTTTTCTTAATCGTATAAAGGGTTACGTCCTTCTTATAATCGCGGTCGTTAATTATATGCCGCTTAAGTTATCTTAACTGTAATTATAGTCGTAGTCGAGTCGTAATACTTTTGATTAAGACATCGTCTTTTCCGTTTTTTCCGATTTGTTAATCGGAGATCGAGGTCCGTCGGGAGCTAACCAGAGCCAGTATCCTTTCCTTGGCAGCTACTTGAATTGGGACGGGGAGACTTAGCCCTGATCAGAGTGTTTTTAGAGACCGGGTCATAATAGAATAGCCGAGTAAATGTAACGAACCTGTCATACATCCACCTGGAGGTATGAGCAGTATCCGAAATAGGGTCTTGATTTGCAGGTAACAATAGTGCGAGGAATGATTCAGGAATCTGTTCGTTAAAGAGGTTTGCGGACTCTTCCCTCAATCGGAGAATGGTGCCTCTGACTGAAGGCTTAGATTGATAGCTAAGGAGCGAAATTAAGTCGGTGCTATTTACATGAGGGTCCCGTCCATTATATATTCCTCTGATGTTGAATGAGTGTGTCTGTGATCTCTTGGCTTTACCAGATCACCTAGATCCTCTGATCTGGTTGATCTGTTAGATCAGACAGATCACGTAGTCACGTGATCTGGCAAGGATCCACTTTACTGAGAGAGTTCTCTCCAATACGAACTGCCAAGTGGATCGTAACAGTAAAGCGGTAATGAAGGCAAATGAAACTCCGTATTTTGGGGTGGTGTTGAACCAAACTCTAGAATAATCATGTGTGCGAAAGGTTATGAACATGTCTCCGGGGTTGTGCCGGCGAGAAGAGCTCCTAGAAATACACATGTAGAGCTAACTGATTGATCAGCCAAGCCATGCCCCCTGGCCCGGCACCCTGCACTATTTCAATACTTATTAAAGAAGGATATTATTTTAAGCTTTATAAAATTTATTACATAAATCCAGAAAAAGTAAAGGCTTTTTGGAAAAGTATCCAGTTAAACTTAAAAAGAGGTTATATTTAACTATCCGAATCTCCTCCAGGATACTTTGTATTTATAGGACTTAACATCAAGGACGGTAAGCAGAAAATCGATTAAGATGGAGATCCGGTTTATCGACGCGTAGTGGATTATCGACAGTTGAACGATATTACCATTAAGAACGAATATCTTTTAACTTTGATAAGCACCTGAAGGGAAAACGTATGTAAAGCTAAATGGTTTACCGCTTTAAACTCTCGAAACGGTTACTACCGTAACAAAATGGCCAAAGGAAAAAAAAGGAAAATTACGTTTCGAACAATATATAGGTATTACAAAAACTAAATAATACTTTTAGGACTTATTAACGCTTCCGCCAATTTCCAACGCTTAATTATAACCATACTTAGGACATTCCTAAACAAATATGTTTTTGTCTACCTCGACGACATACTTATTTATTTCGAAATACTGGAAAAGTATAAAAAGCATGTTGTTTAAATTTTCACCGCTTTATATAAGGCAAACATTCGAATTAATCCAGCCAAAAATGTATAACATACGCAAAAACTAAACTATTTAGGATTTACTCTTATTCTCGGTCAAATTTAAATCCAGGACTTTAAATTAGAAATACTTTAAAACTGGGCCATCCTTAAAAAGGTAACCGTTATAAATATCCGACAAATCTTAGGATTTACGGGCTACGTACGTAACCTAATTAAAGAATATAAAAATATTATCAAACTATTAATAAAATTTATTATTAAGGGATATATCGGAAAAAGATTTGAACTTCCAAAAAAAGCTAAGAAAGTTTTTCAGTTACTTAAAAACGAGATTACTAAAGCGGTAATAATAAGATTGCCCAACGCCGACAAAAGAAAACGCCTAAAAAAAAATACCTCAAATTATACCTTAAGCGTAATTCTAAAACAACAAAAATATAATAGGAAATAATACTCAGTAGCCTATTATTCCAAGCTTCGTCGAAACGTAAACCTCAGATATAAGATTTATACTAAAAGGCTACTAAGGATTATTAATGCTTTCAAAAAATAAAAACCTTTCTCTAACAAAACTAAGGAATCTTTCTATATTTATTTAAATTATAAAAACATTACCCGGTTTATAACGCTTCAAAAACTAAACAAACGCTACGAAACTTAAATAATTTTCTTGTTAAAATATAATTTCCAAATCTACTATATTAAGGCGAAAAAAATTTATAAACAAACATTTTAAACTGCAAAGAAAATTACGATTCCAAAGTCCCGAAACGTCGAATGCAAATATTACAACAAATTAAGAAAGGTATTCTACGGTTATATAAAATACTGAAATAACTTACTTCAAAACTTTTAACGAAGTTTCGAAATTCTTATAATAAGGAGAAATAAAACAAAATGCAACAATTAAATAAATAACTTAAAAACCATCTGTTGTACCGTAACGAAATCTATATCTCTCGACAATAACAAAAATAATTCATTAATAAATTGCACGAATATCCGTTATACGGATAATAAAATATTTTTAAAAGTATTAAACGGTTATAAAAAAAATACGACGTTTAAAAACATCGACAAATTATTAAATAAGTAGTTAAGGATTATAACATCTGTAATAAGGTAAAAGCAGCCTGATATAAACGTTATAAACTTTTATAACCTACAGATATTCCAAAAAAGGCTTAGAATATTATTGCTGAAAACTTTATTACCGGTTTACCCTGGTTAAAAAACCCCGTTACTGGAATTTAATATAATAAAATATAGGTAATCGTTAACAGATTTATTAAATATGGGTACTTCTTACCTTTTAACGGAAACGTAATAGCAAAACAACTGGTTTACGCCTTTGTTTGATATTACCTCGACAAACATAAGATACCAAAAAAAATCGTCTTAAATAAAAATAAGCTTTTTATATCAAAGTTTAATACTAACCTTTTTAAGTAAATAAGCGTTAAGCTTAAACTTTTTATAGTACCACCTATAAACAAATAAACAAACAGAACGTTTAAATCAAATATTGGAGCAATACTTAAAAGGTTATATCAATTACTAGCAAGATAACGAGGTTAAACTTTTTCCATTACCCTAAATGGCCTATAATATATCTGTTAACGAAAACATAGGTATTTTTCCCTATATAGCGGTATATAGTTACCAAGCAAAGATTTAACGACCTGAATAATTACTAAATAAAGCTCTAAAATTAACTCCAAAAACTTGTCGACCGAAAACGGTAACAATTAAAATTCAAATAACACAAATCCGCTCATAAAATAAATTACGATTCTTTTAACAAAAGATAACCTAATACTATAATAAAAAAAATTTTAAAGGACCAATTTTATCGAAAAGAAATAAACTTTATTTACTACGTTAAAAACAAAACGTAACTTCGAACATTTCCCAAATCAGGACAAAAAAACCCAGTAATAAATTTAATTTCAAAAAGCTTGGTTTACTCGAAATCGATAAAGTTATTTCCAAAACTAACTACCGACTACTATTACCGAAAACGATAAGAATGCACTCTATTTTCAATATTTCTTTATTTAAACCCGTACCTAAAAACGTTCCATTAAAAACTAATTTGGAAATCGAAAAAAATAACGATAAGTACGAAGTTAAACGCATACTGGACTCCAGAGTAATTAAAAACAAGGTTCAATATTTAATCAAATAAAAGGACTACCTATACGAAAAAAATACTTAAAAATATTTTAAGCACTTAACAAACACGAAAAACTTAATTAAACCGTTCACCGCCAAAATCCTAACCGACCGTCTCTAACGCGGCCAAAGTCGCAAAAAACAGCAGCCCGGCATTCAAATCCAACCCTAAAACGCTTCAATTAAAAGAAATAAACGCCTCTACCATAGCGTTCATTTCAGAAACAAGCTAAGCTTGCTTTGCTTCTATACGACGTTATTTTTTTTCCAATCTTTTGTGTTTTTCTAATTAATCTAGTTTATATCCTTCCTTTAAAATCGTAATAACCTTTTTCTTTAACGCGTTTTGTTAAAAGCGTAGGCGTTTTAATCGCCTAATAAACTTTTGCAATTTTTCTTTTTGCCGACGAAGCGTTTACTTTTAACGCTAGCGCAATTTATCCAATTCTTTCTCGATTATTTCTTAATACGCTAAAAACCCATCTTCGACTTTACGCTGCTTTTACTGCAACCGATCACGTTTTTACTAATTTTCGACAGGGAATTTATAATTAATACGTTATACGATGGGCGTTAACGACGAATACGGTTATTATAACTCGGAATACCGATTATATAAAGACAATCCGAATTATTAGGGCGAACGTAATTCGAACAAAGAAAAGCTTTAACGGTAAAATTCCTAATTAAATCAGCTCGATTGTTTCGAGATTCCCGTTAGTTAGGACGAAATTTCCCTTTCTGCTTATTTGTTGGGTTTATTAAAATAAATTTAATTAATTAAAAAGAAAAAACAACAAAAGTAATTTCGAACAAAGAAATATTTACCTTTTTTTCTTTGTGACAAATATTTTTTTATAAAAAGGGAATAATGTTACGAATTAAAGGTTTTCCAAGATAAAACAGCTTTTCTGGAATTAACGCGGACGAGCTCCGGGTAAACTACGGACCTAGCCAAAACTAAGGCAATTTAGTATAATTTAGTTAATCTAGGACAAGTAAGGTAAAAAACGAAAATTACATAAATTAAAGGTATACTTATTGAAAAAAATAAAACGATATATAACGAACGGTTTTCTTATGTAGATAATACCAAGGTAAATTCGTTTTTTAGCTATTAATTTAAATCTTTAATTAAAGGCAACGTTCGACGATTAAGGGAAACGTCCGTAAATCTTTTTAACGAACAAATTACTAAATCATTTTTCGCCCTATTGTTACCTGCAAATCAAGAACCCCTTTCGGATACTGCTTATACTTCCAGGTGGTCGTATAACAGGTTCGTTACAAGTAATTTCTTTGGTTTATATATTATATTTTCAGCTTAAGGTTTAATAATACTATCTTTTCTCATAAGTCTTATCATTTATAGTTAACAGGTAAGGTTAACTACTAATTAGTATTAGATTTATAAGGTATATATATGAATAGTATTTCTTTCTTTTTTGCTAAGTAAGTATTAATAGAATATTATTATATTATACTAAAGTAAGAAGAGGAGCTCAAGGGAGCCCGTAATTTTATACTAGCTAGGAGTATAGGCCTTTGGAGCTTGGCTATACTATATGACTTAATATTACTCAGTCATTTTAGCCAAGTAAAGTTATTCCCACTTTCTAGTGAATAGATGTATAAGCTTATTCACCTTCTTATATGATAGTATTTGTTCTTATATATTTACTAGTTTATAATTATAATTAAAACCTTTTTAGACTTATTTTTATTTTTAGTTTTTATTAGTTTATATTAAAATATTTAAATGGCTAAATTGTATAGTTTTTAAAAAAATTAATAGACGTTACGTAATAAATAAATTATTAAATTATGAATAACTATTCATTTTTTATAATCATAATTTTTTTAGAATTAGCTAATTATAATAAAATGTAACGAAACTGTCATATATTCACCTGGAGGTATAAGCAGTATCCGAAATGGAGTCTTGATTTGTGTCAGATATAGGGGCCATTAGATGTGTTGTTGTATTCAGTTAAGTTGCAGGTGCTTGTTGCACGCGTGCAGCTCTAAGTAGTTTAGCCACGGAGCATATATGTGCCGATCATTAGGTGACCTTTCCGTATATGGGGCGCTACGCACCCCCCAGCTAGCTGACAATTTGCAGGTAACAATAGGACGAGGAATGATTCAGTGGTCTGTTCGTTAAAGAGATTTGCGGACTCTTCCTACAGTAGAGAACGGTGCCTCTGGCTGTAGGCTTAGATTGATAGCTAAGGAGCGAAAATAAGAAGGGAGCTATTTACATGAGAGATTGGTCCATTATATATCCGACTTCTTTCAATGAGTGGTGTCGTGGATCTGTGTGATCTGTGTGATCTGTGTGATCTGTGTGATCTGTGTGATCTGTGTGATCTGTGTGATCTGTGTGATCTGGCTTCCAGATCACCCAGATCACCTAGATCACTTCAAAAAGGCCAAGCTTCTCTGTCCGGGGTTTAGCCGCGACAGGTCCACGCTAGGCCACAAAGGTAGGTCTCTTCGAGACAGGAACCCCTGTTCCTGTAACATAAAATTATCAAATCATGAATATGCATGATTCGAATCAATTTTTTGGTTTTTTTTGGTCACGCTGAGGTGCTTTAACAATTCTTCTAGTAGATATCCTTGCAGGTGCCCTCCAAAGTCATCCACGTCTCTTCTGCAAACCCAAATCCCTTTCAGGCCTTTAGACGTCTTTTTAAGAGCACTCGCACACTTGGATCGGGATGGTAACCTCCCGGTGTCCACAAGCTGTCAGGTCGCCCTATATCTCCTTTGAACTTGAAGTCAAAGTTGTCGATCAAGTGTATAAGTATCATCTTAATCTCATTCGCAGCGAAAAAACGACCTGGGCACGCATGCACACCATAGCCAAAGTCCAAGTTGTTCGCCCCAGTCGCCGTAAACTGGTACTTGGACTCGTTCCCTGGCAGGTCCCTAAGCTTCTGGAATCTGAAGCCGTCGAACTGGCTTGGATTTTCCCATAAATCCTCATCGTTCGAGATTTGGTGTAAAGGGAAAGCGATATGCATTCCCGGTTGCAGCACAGTTCCGTCGTGAAGAGTGATAGGTTGAACGATTTTCCGGCGCATGTTCAGCAATGATATCGGACTAAGGCGGTGGGACTCTTTGAGAAACGAGTCCAACTTGCGCAGCTTTGGCATCGACGTCTTATTGAGATACGGCGATGACTCGGTCGCTCTCACATCCTGGAGCTCATCACGAAGAGGCTGTAGGTACTCGGGTCGGGCGGCCAAGTCGAAAATTGCGTTCGTCACTGTCATCGAAGTCGTATGAATGGCTGCCATACTCGTCGCTAGCTGCATCTGCGCCTGGATGTTGAGGCTATCTCGTTCCTTTTGGTTGCTGTTCTTGATGTTCCATGCACACATATTGTGAGGCCCAGTTCCCTTTTCAAGCTGCCGTTTCGTGTCAGTGATGATGGGCGCCATCAAGCGTCTCATGGTAGCCAGTGATTTGTGCACTGCTCGAACTTTGGTGTTGAGATACGGTAAGGTCCAACGAAGTAGCCGCGGGTATGCCCGGATTTCAGGTACAGCAAAGAAGACGTTTAGTGTGAACTCGATGATGCAATCTAGGTATTCCTGGTTACGGCTCATTGGAAGGCCAACAAAAATCCGGCCAGACACTAATGCGACGATGCGAACAAGTTTACTTTGGATGTCAAGCTCGGTCCAGTCTGTGAAAAGAAGATTAGTGAACCATGTTTCCCAGTCCAGTCGCCCCGAGTCTTACCATCGCAAGGTGGGAACAATTCTTGGAAGGAGTACACGACTTCTTCATGTATATCGCCCATCAGGTTACCTGCAAAGCTTTAGCCACATCAAAGACTCTGCAGTGTAGGTTAGCTTACCGAGAGTCTTTGTGAGCTCGTTCTTGACACTGTTCACCACAGTCGAGATCCTTCCGCCCACAGACGTCGTCGTGAACAGGCTGTATTTGGACAGGAACCGCTGCACTATTATTAGCTACCGCACTGCTCAACCGCGCTTGCAGACATACCTCATCAATCTCGTCATCTAGATTGAGCATATTGTCGGGTAGAGCCTTTAGTTCTTCCATGAACTGAGTCGGCAAGATGACGGTCTCGCCATGGGCCTCCTTCAAGGTGAAGTATTTACCCTTGTACTGTGGAGAGTGTTAATACAGCTCTCGCGACACAGTAGGTTCGCACTCACATTTTGAAATCCTTCCTTAATTGTCTTATCCAAAGCTATGAGATCGATTGGTCCAGTCTCATCGTAAAGCTGTGGAGCGGGGAATTTTGGCGGTTGTCGAGGCGCAACCAGGGCATATGCGGAAGCGCAGGCGAACAAGGCGATCGCTGCTCCGAGCGCATAGTATTGGTAGCTAGGTGCAAGTACCTGAGAAAGGTGATCCAGCATATTGAGGTTGTTCTCGAGATCGCGGAATGGCCGTCGTACGGGGTACCTATCAACATGGGCGTGAGAATCGAGAGCAGAAGAGGAGCAGGTCACGGCCATACAAGCACAAGAGGCTCGTGAACCTACTGCAAGAAAAGCTACTAGCGTCGGAGCGGAAGCATGATGGGAAATGGACGCGCCGGTTTTGTTACAAATGCCTATAAAAGCTACGGGCCGAGTTAGTCTTTTCGGACTTGACCATATGCAGCGCTGCTGCCGTACCAGGGTTTTCGCCGAAGATACGAGTTCACGAGCTTCACACTCCGAGAGCTTAGGTATAGTGGGGTGCAAAAATTTTAAGTCCCATGTCACTTTTTGCCAAGGGAAATAGGCCTAATTCGGCATTGTTGTTCTCGCTGCTTGAAGAAATAAACAAAGGCTCAAATTGAAGTTATTTCTAGTATTTTGTATACCAGCCTCTCGCTTCAATTACTGCTTCTACTCGATTTCCCATTATCATAGCTAATCTATGCAAGTTTCCCATATTAATAGCATGCTATGCTTCTTGCGCAGCTCTAATTAATCGTTCTAAACTCTCTTCTATATCAAGAGCTTGTTCAAGCTTAAGATGTAACCTATAAATCTCTGCTTTTACTATAGCCCATAGGTTGTCGATAGGATTTAAATCCGGCGAATAAGGAGGCCATTGCATTACTTTAATATCCATCTGCCTTAAAAGGTCTCGTACAATATGACCACGATGAGGGCCTGCTCCGTCCTGCATAAACTCTCCACCTTCGACCATAATATCAGGAAGAAACGCCCGGTATACCTCCCTTATTACCCATGAAGTTACCCCTCCTCGACGAGCTTCTGGATCTCCATCTAGAGGTACTAATCCCGTACGCCGATTCGAGCCAAATGCTGCCCATAACATCTTCTTTATGCCTGTACCACTCGAACGGATAGGATGTACGTCTCTTGCTAGTAACTTACCTGGTCGCAAGGTCGAGTAAAAGTCCACACAGGCTTCACCCCGCCTCCCCTCTCGACCGTACACTCGTCCGACCACGAGACCTTATACCAGTCGATTAAAGTATACGTCTGATGCTCCATGCTACACGAGCATCCGCATGTTATTATGTAATTTTCGGACGGTTTCACTGTCGCCATTTCCGCTTATTCATCTCCCGTAAAAGGCCTCGAAGTGATCGTTTCTGGCAGTCGTCGTCCACCGAGCGGAGGAGGTCTCGCATTTTGATATGAGGGTTGATATGATTCGTAACATCGTAGATATGGTCTCTTTACTCTTTAGTTAGAGCCCGAGGACGACCAGACCGTCGTTTTGTACAGTTATCGACACGTGTAACTTGACGCGAAATTGTAGTCTTTTTTTACTATACCGATAGGCCATTCAGGATGTATTTTATGGATTTTGGCAGCGCTATAATGTAACGAGGACAACTCGCAAATTCGATCACGGTCACCGGGGGATAACTGCTTTCGCACTATTATAAAAAACCTCTAAAAATATGTATGTAAATGATAGAACTGTAAGTATTTCAAAAGCAGCGAGAACAACATTACCGAATTAGACCACTTCCCTTGGCAAAAAGTGACATAGGACTCAAACCTTTTGCACCCCACTGTATGTACTTGGGAAGGTACTTGAGAATTTGATTGGGTGGGTACGATTGGAGGTATTTCGATAAGGTCGCGAGAGAAATTACTATCTTTTATCTGAGGTATCTAGCCAGCCTTGACGTCTGTCCGCTTCTGCAGCGCCAGCTTGACGTACTTGAGCGGAGCTAACGTGACCGTACCCGCTGCCAGATGATCAATCTCCTGCTTCACTACTTTCGCGTCCATGCCTTCACCGAGCACAATGCGGTACTCCCTCAAGACCGTCGCAAGAACACTGATGTACTCAGACTGTGTGAATTTCCTTCCGAGGCAAGCGCGAGCGCCGCCAGAAAAGGTCATCAACGTTCCCCTGACCTGTCTCGACTTGTCCGACGCAACGACCTTCTTGTCAGGGCGCTCATTTGGAGTGGCCCCTATGGTACCCATCCATCTATCAGGCTTGAGAGCCCAGGGATCAGGCCAGTACCTTTCGTGGTAGTGAACAGCGTTGACATTGAGGTACACGCGGCACTCGGCCGGCAGGACATGCTGTCGTGGGGACTTGTTCTCCGGGTAGACGGTGATAGTGGTATCCTTCCGGACCATTTTCGTGATGATGCAAACACCAGGGTACAGGCGGAAGACTTCGTACATAAAGCCGTATGTGTACTGGAATTTCTCGAAGTCATCCGTGTAATTAAGCGACGTGCGTCCTTCGGCAGCTGCCTCTGCATAAACCCCATCTACCTCTTCAATAATCCTGTCCTGCAAATCCTGCCTGAGAGCTAAGGTGATGAAGCCGTAAGTCATGGCGTTTGCGGTGGTTTCATACCCCGCGAGCAGGTACAGAAAAAGATTGCCGAGCACCTCGTCTTCGCTGAAAGCTTGCTTTCGACCGGCAGCCTTTGCCTCAAAGGCTGAAGCGCGCAGAACGGATGTGAGAAGGTTCCCCTTTGCGTCGGCAGATTGGTATTCGCTGTCTTTGCTCAGGTTCGCGGTCTCCGTCCGGATCATCTCACGCATATACTTCTCGAGCTCACCATGCGCAACAGCGATCTCCTTCATTGATGTTATCTTCATAATCCATTTGGGAATGAGAAGAATCTTGACCATGAACGTTGTGACTAGGTGCAGCGCGTGATGCAGGCTCATCTTGTACCCCGGAGGAATTTTGTTGCGAAGATCAGAAACTTCGGCTTTGAAGTCTAATCTTTTGCCGAAGCCCGTGTAGGCAATGACGGCCAGAGTCAATCGGTTGATATCAAGTGAAAGGTCGCGGGTTGTGTTTTCCTGGGACCAGGACTCCATGAGCGCGCGTGCTTGGTCGGAAGCTTCGTTCCAGACCAGATCGTTAGCTCCGCTGCCATCGTTAAAGGGAGGTGCAGTAATGCGAACGTGGAAGTTGTACGCTTTGCCCTCTGTAGTTGCAACATTCGGTCCATACGGCTCAAGCACCTCTGGCATGTGCAGTCAGTGAACGACGTTCCATGAGAATAGCGTTAAACTTACTGTATTTGTCTCTTGGCTTGAGAAACTCATTTCGCCTGTTCATGACATCCCAGCTCATGTCGGCGTCCGCGCTGTAGCAGACGAGACCCTCAGGCGATACGACAATGAAAACATCACCGAGCTCCTCGTGAACCCTGCGTTTCTCTTCCCAAGCCCAGTCGAGAATCGAAAAGCGAATCCATCGCGGCCAGCCCTCGCCTCTTGACAGTCTTTGTGTGAACAAGGGGCGAATGAGCGGAGTCAAGAGCTTTCCAAGGAACTCAGTCTCAAGTACAGGCACGATAGTATACGGCAGGCCTGTCTTCCTGGCTTGACCCACGTAGTACGCCAATTTGACAAGCTTGTAAAGTATGAACAGCAACAGAATCGTGCCCACAAAAGAGCCCAGAGGCAATTTTGAGGCGTCCATAGTGCGGAGAGTAGATAAGGAAGCGAAGCTCTCTGACGGATGGATCAAGTCGAGCGTGCAAGCTGACAGCTGGTTATTCTCTCTATAGACCGCCCTTTGTGCAATAATGATTGATTCAGTATGGCGGGAATTTGCGCGAAGGTGGGAACGCTGGGGGGCCGATTCGAGCTTTTCGGTCGTCGGCCCAGGCTACACATTGAACATGCCCGAACAAGAGCTCCGGATCGGCGCCGCAGGAGCCAAAAAGACCATATTGCGATGCAGATGGATTCACTCCTGGTACGAAGTATTTACTGATAGGACGGACATTGAACACATCAGGCTGCGTCGCGTTCAAGCAGGATTACTCCCGAGCTTACCTAGCCTAGCCGTGCACGTAGTCCGGCCCATGCCCTGATTAGGGAAGGGAAGGTTATTGACTAGCGCTGAGATCTAACCTGGAATTTCATTCGGAACTTGCCGTAGTAGTTCCGTTCCCCGCGCATCGATTGGTCCGACCCGGACCCTATTAACTCGGAGATGCAGCCAGCATAGGTGAAAGCTTGGGGTAGGGTACCAGAGCGAAGATCGCCCAGTCCCACCGTTGCTTGCTTGAGCACTGCCCAAGGATGGAATCTCGCACGAGAGACCCCGACCCCCTACCGCGTCTGGTGCACATAGGCGAAATACAGTTCAACCTGGGCGAAGTGACCACGGGCGGAGTGACGCCGCGAGGAACTTTCATTTTCTGTCCCATAACTGGCGGTGAGTTGAAATAGAAACACACATGGCCCGGCCCGCTGGAAAGCCCCCTAAAACCCTAGCAGCTGATCAGTGACCTGGCACTGACGCGAAGGCAGGACACTTTACCACCGTCTTTCCATTACCAGACGGATTCGGCATTCACTCAGAGGCAATCGAGGGTCTGAGGGCAGAGGTGCTTCCAGGTGGCGGCGATTATCCGCTGATACATAACCATGAACTTGCGGAGCTGAATGTCAGCGTCGTCGCCAAGGGTCTCAACAACGATCATATATTCCGAATCACCTCTTTCGGTATATGCGAATGGAACAAACTCATCTTCGATATGATGGGCCAGACAGCCGCCGCGCGCTCGACAGAGATGGGGGAAGTCAACGCATGGCAGGTTTTTCGCATCAACACCGATAGCCCGGAGTATGCCTGGCTGAATTGGGCCTGCATCATTGGGCAGGAGAGACTGATTTACGAAGACGGTCGCATGGCTACGACTCACATGAAATTGTTCCAGTTTCTGGTCAAATAGCGATATAGAGATACTCAAATGATGATCTCGACGACTTGTATCTAGGCTACTATAATCATGTTCATGTAACTGGTGCTATGTAGATATCAATGATCAGATGTTAAGCATTGCTCAGTAACATACAGCCCGCCGTTCATATGACCTTGCTCCACAGATTCTCTCCAAGAACGCCTCACAGCTCGCCTGGTACATTTCACTCGTCTCTTTCCCAGCACTCACGGGGTTGATGCTCTGTCCCGCTTCAGGCCCTCGGCACGTTCCACTGAAACTTCGGTCAGCAGATCCACATTCACGCACCATGGTCTCCTCACCTACCCACGCGTCTCTTCGCAAGGATCTCTGATCGTTGCACAATATTCAATCAAGAGGCTGTACGCGGAGCTGCACTGAAGCAGTATCCTGGCTGCACCTTTCCAGGCAATAATGTCTGTATGTATACGACAAGAGCTGTGCAGAGACAACCATAGAACAGTGAGAGCAAATAATCCTGTCGAGTGAGCGGGACGGGAATTTCGGGGCTGAAGACGGCACCGTGCTTGAGTGCCATGGTTCTGGAAAGACGATTGCGCTGTGGGGCTGTCTATGAATTTGTTACCGAAGAGAGAAAAGCAAGCTCTAGGTGCAGTATAAATGCAGGGTGAGTCTCAATTTCTCTTAATATGAGCGACTGTTCACGAAGCCCAAAGTAGAAATCCGCCAGGTTCCCGTACTCGGACGAAACCGAGCTGTTTCGGGAAATGCAGAACACGTGAATCACGACCGCCATTTTGGGGTCCATTTATCTTGGAAGTCTTGGAAGTACCTGATCGCATCCGGTCATGGCTGCGTCGGCTTTACTTCATTGCTCGAAACAACCTTCGTTGCTGAGAGTTCGAGAAACATCCTGCTTGTTTCTATACTACCGCAAGATCTGACCTGTCTGGCAAGATAGGTACCTTGATTTGCATCTCCTGGATTGCTGAACAAGATGTATGAGCTACAACAACATCGAAAGTTCAGTGCGTTGGATGAAATGCTTCCAGCATTTTATTATTGCTACTTACTTTGCTTTCCTGTTAGCAGTGATAGCAGGGCGGGCACGTCCGAGCTCTTGCAAACGTCCCTGTCCTCGCTGACGGCAGAGCGCCCATACCTGACTGGTACAGTCCGAAGGGATATGGAAAGCAGTGTGCGCAAAGGCCATCTCATCCTCGACATACCGAATCCCTTCGAAGACCTTCGCATCGTATTCAACGATCTCACAGGCCCGAAGTCCCAATGGAAGGAGACATATCAGGATCTGAAAGACGCTGGCATGCCGCCACACAAGCTGGATGCAAACTTGTTAGCACCCCTGACAGCCGGTATTGGGGAGACACGGAAAGTCATGTCGGTGCAAGCCAACTTTATCCACGGCGGACTACTCCTTGCTTTTTGCTTCCACCACAATTTCGTTGACGCATATGGAGCTGGACGCATTATTGCAAGGTTCTCAGAGCACTGCAATGGGGCTGTTGATCTCAAGAATAGCGCTGATCTAGCGAGGGACGGTACCGGTTCGAGAGGCATAGCAGACCTCCTCGATGTTGAACTTTTGAAAAAGCAGTACAAATTCGAGGACCTGGAAAGCGACCCAAACCTTTGGCGACTCAACTGCCTCGAGTTCAGGGGTGTTAATAATTTTCGCTGGCCCGATTTTATCCCTGCTCTGCTTCCAGTGAGGAAGCCACCAGTCATCTCGAGTATGTTCTCGTTCAGTTCAGACGCTCTGGCAGAAATCAAAGCTATGGCACGGCCGAGTCAAAGCGGAGCGTGGGTGTCGACAAACGATGCGTTGGTAGCGTTTCTGTGGCGACATACCATGAGAGCTCGCTTTCCATCATCGATAACCGAAGGCGAGCCTCCAAACCGCAAGTCAAACGTGGTGGTGGCACTTGATGGCAGAAAGGACCTTTCCATATCACCAACCTACATCGGCAACTGTCTTTTCCATTGCTTTACGGAGCTGCCGATCAATACGGTAGGAAGTGAGAGCACACATCTTGGAGAGATTGCGATCAAAGTCAGACAGACGATCACCGCGGCCCGAAACGAAACGTTGCTGAAAGCTGTCGTTGGGCTGGCTGCCACTCATCCAGACTGCCAAGCAATCAAGTACGCCAACGACAATCTGGGGCCTGACCTATACGTTACCTCTTGGATTGATCTGCCGTTCTATAAGCTTGAATGGGGTCCACTTGGTAAGACCGAGTTCTTCCGCATTCCAGACCGACAATTTGAAAGTCTCTGTTGCATTTTGCCGCCAAAGGATGGGGTTGTCCAATTGATTACATCAATGGAGGAAGATCATAGCAAACGGCTTCGTAGTGATGCAGAGTTTACTAGATTTGCAACCCATAGATAGCCAATCCGCAGCATGGTGTCAGATTCAATGCTTCCCTTTGTAAGTCGGTCATTGGCTGATCAGTCGATTGACGCATCTATTCACGCGAATATTGGACCAAAATCAACAACCAGTTAGCTATTGAGTATGAAATGTTCACAAATTTATTGACCTCGCTATGCCTTGAGTGTGCTAGTACCTTTGGCCAAGTGAAATCTGACAGTCAGGGCAGGCTTGTCCCACATGACATAGACCTTGCTTTGTCCTTCCCAGTCCAGAGACTGATCCATCAGCTCCATATCATATTTCCAGCAAAGTTTCGAAAGGATCAAATTTAGCTCCATAAGTGCAAAACTGTATAGGCTGTCAGCCCCTTTGTGTAAACAGCTACCGAAAGCTGTGCGACTTACTTTCGCCCCAGGCATCCTCGAGGACCCAAGCTGAAAGGCTGAGATCCTTCTTTGATATCGGTCGACTTCTCGTTCAGCCATCTGCTTGGATCGAATATCATCGGGTCTCTGAAGATTTGGGGATTGTGCGTCACAGTCCATGCACTGGTATAGATCTCGGTCTAGGTTGCACCGGTTAGCATCGCTATGCTCATGATTGAGAAGAAACGAGTAAACACGTACACCTTGAGGTATCCATTCGCCATCGATTGCGAAACCTGGTGATAGCCTCGGGAATCCCTGTGAGCCAGGGGGATAGATTCTGAGCCCCTCGTTGATAACCGCTTGTAGATATGGCAACTGCTGTGCAGAGGTCGCATTGATTGACTCATAGGTAGGGAAGCGGTTTCTGATTTCTTTACGCATAGCTTTGTATACCTCCGGGGTCTTGAGTAGGTAGTACACCGTAGCTGCCAGGAAAGTTGCGACAGTTTCGCCTCCAGCAATGATGAGAGTAGATGCATGAGCTGTCATCTCCTCGCGATCAACTTCGCCGGACTCAACTTTCGAAATCAGATTGGACATGAAGTCTTTCCGACCATTCTTGTTGGTCATGCGCTCGGCGACTTTGTCTCTGGTGAATTGAGAGTGCTTATTTCGCACAGCAGTCAGAATAGGCGCCAAGAATCTTGCCACTGTGAGTGCAAATGGCAGGCGCCGCAGGTTGTCCGCAACGGTGACAAAGTAAAGATGTTTGAGGATCATTTCCTGCCAGTAGTGAGGCTCACCTCGGACGATGCACTCGAAAGATTGCCCAAAAGCCATCTCTCCGAGTATGTCAAAGGCTACCATTTCTGTCCATTTAGTCATGTTCAGGCCTTTTGTCTCGGAACCACCGTCGTTGCCAAGTCGCGTGATGAAAGCATCAACGGTCTGAGAGACAAGCGGTTCCTGCTCCAAAAGGGCTTTCGTGGAAAATGCAGCAGAGAGAAATGACTTCATCTGCCGGTGCTTCTCTGGAACTCTCTCACTTCCAATGCAGAGCGAGTTGAACCCCGACCCGTACATGTCGTAGAATTCGCTTTTCGTTGGCTGCATGCCCCCTGGCCGGTGGCCGTATATTGACTTCCATGAGGACACAGAGGCAAATGAGAGCTCGTTTGGAGAGACTCTAAGAACGGGACCTTTTTGGAAAGGTCAGCAGCTGCCTGCGTCCAGGCAGGGATGAACTTACCGTATTTCTGGTGCCCAGCCTCTATGGATCGGTGGATTCTGCCTTGCAAGGTCTTTCGCATTCGCCATAACTAATTGCATCAGTGAGAGGAATGGATTGAGTAAATCCATATCGTACCAAGGTCGACCTAGCCAATAGTGGTCCCGGAAACCTGGCCAGGGGATGGAACCAGAGGTTAAAGACTATGAGGCCAACAAAATAGCAGAGGGTCTAGCCACTTGTTAGCAAAATAAAGCGCTTGGTATGGTATGAAGGATCGAAGTGTATGGCCATTGACCAATGCCAAGGAGCTTACTGCTGCAAAGACGACGAATGGGAGCACGTATATGCTTTTGGGGGGCAGATTATAGACCGATAAGAGATCAGACATCGGAGACATGGTCATGTTGGAGCAGGAAAATCCGCTTGCAGATTACAGCGAATAGAGCCACAGGGCACTTTGAGTTGCATGAATATGCTGCGATAAGGATTCACATCCAGGACCTACGTAGCTCGAGTTACTCTTCCAAGGAAGTCGTGTCGCCGCTTATAAACGTAAACGACTTCGCATGTTCGGACTGATGCTGTTTTGGGTCGCACATTTGCCTTTAAAGGTCTGTATCCGACACGGCTAAAAGCTGACTCAACGACGCCCGGGCTAAATCGAGGATCTCTGCTCGGTGAAAGCACTACCCCCACCCCAAGGGCGGGGCCGCGCGGGCAGTGGAGTTGTGCTCTGTGCCCCCATCTCGCATCTTCGCCCGCCGCGCAACTGACTCGGGGGCCAGCGAAGACGGCCTCTGCAACCTGTACGCGGTGCTGGCTACGAACCTATCCGTATTGATTGAGAAGAGTCTCGCCTTTACTGAATAAAGCCAATGCAGAGACGCAATTCAGCGCGTGCTCGTTTTTCGGGGTGCGACGCCGCAAGGACCAGAAGTGCGGGGTTTTCGGTGCAGTTCGGGAGCATTCAGCAACACCGACTTGTGGGGATTCAGATTCAGAACCAGCCATCTCCACATTTTTCTGCTGAAAATGGCTGGATCTTCTTGGTAAGCTTGGACGAATTATGTTTATTTAGTATGCTAAATTCCCCCCATTTCAGATTTAGCAATTTTAAGTTGCTAAAGCTGCTAAATGATGGCGTATATATTGCGTTAGGAGCCTTGTGTTACAAGAACAGTGGTTCCTGCCTCGAAAGCAGCCACTCTTAAGGCTTAGCGCGAACTCGCCCCGGATAAACTTCGGACGAGGAAAGCTTGGCAACTAGGTGATTTAGGTAATCTAGGTAATCTGGGTTTAGATCATCAAGATTACACAGATCCACGACATACCCATAGGAAACAAAAGGATATATAACGAATAGGTTTCTTGTCAGATACAGGGGACATCAGTTGTGTTGTATTGGATGATCTAGCTGTAGGTGCTCTAAATCGCGCACTGCTGTTTTATGGAGTCTAGCCGCGGGACCTATAAGTTCCGATTAGAGGGAGCTTTTCTGTATATGGAGTGCTAGCGTAACCCCTGCTAGCATAACCCCTGCTAGCTGACACACCCCCTTAACGCCTTGAATATTCACGGCGTTGATCCTCATATCTTTTCGCTTCCTAAAGCCACAGCTTTTTACTTTGCCTTTCCTCCAGCGATTGCATTCTCCTGATCAGCCAATTCCTTATTTGAGATTACTTGCAGGTTGTTCCTTCGCCGATCGAGGGCTTCCGTAATATCCACTAATCCTAGCTTCTTTTTAAAGCGTTTAAAGGGTTCGCGTATTAGGGCCTTAGTTAATTTATCAATCAGCATATCGCCAGTAGGTATATAGTTCATTCTGATTAAGTTCTCTTTTGCGGCTTCCTGTAGCCAGTAGTTATATATATTCATATGTCGTAGTTTCGTCTGTAGTAGGGCGACATCGGCGTTAATAAGCCGTATGGTCTGCTGGTTGTCGTACTATATATTCAACGGTCCTGTATCTAGGGTAATTCCTAATTTTGTGATTAGTCGAAAGTTAAATAAGGCCTTTTTTACAGCCTGCGTAAAGGATAATAATTCCGCTTTTGTTGTAAAAGTAGTTACTGTATTTTGCTTATTCGCCCGTTATTTTATTACTTTTGTAAAAAGCTTTATAACGTAAGCTTGGAAGTTTTTCGATCGATCGTATTGTCCGCAAAAAAGGCGTTACTTTAGGTATTTAACGAATTTTTCCCCTCGAATTATAACGTTAATATTTTAGTTACGATCAAGTATAATATAACTCGATTAGCCGTTTTTTAATATACGTTGTTAGGGTTTAGGTTAAATCGGGCAAATCGGGATACCGTAAAGGTTATATTAGGTCGCGTGTTAACTACTACGTATAAAATAGAACCCATTTTTTTTTGGTATCTGTTGACGGAGTTTGAATGGGCTAGATTAAGATTCGGCAATAGCTTGACGCCTGTTATTAGCATATCTAAAAAGTTATTTAGATTTTCTTTTAAAACTAAATTAACTAGCTTATTTATAAAGTCGGATTAAGAAAGCCAAATTTTTCTTTTAACTTTATTTTAAAAACTTCGATACCGAGGAATTACTGTAAATCCTTACCTTTTATAAGGGTATACCGTACCTGTATTTGCTGGATTACCTGATCGACGAGGTCTTAATTTTTCTTGCGGTACGCCGTAACGATATTATTTACAAAAAAGAAGATAAATACTTTTTAACACATAAAATAACAGAGTTTATAACGAACGGGATTAAGTCTTAAATTTTTAAACGTTTTAATAATATTTCTTTTACCAAAGCAGTAATAATTCCTTTAATCTATATAATGCTTTCTTGAATAAGGGAAATTTTTTACAATACGGGTAACGTCATACACAAGCACCCTGGATGCACAAGCACTCTGGATGAATTTTGGCACCTCGCAACAACAAATTCAAATAACTCGACAACAACACATCGCATTGATTCAAATCAATCGGTTTCTTCTTGGCTAAATATATCTACAACTTCTTCACAAGTACGCGCATTATGGCCGGGCTAGCCGCAAACGCCACACTTCCGTTCCTTAGTTTCAACCCTCTTGCGACGACCCCCTCCAACTGCTATTAGCTGCATTTTTTCACCACCCTCTTCTTTTTGGGCCAGAAAAGCTTATCCCTCTTATATAGTAAATGTTTCTCCTTCTTAAAATCGTTTATTTTTAATCCTGTAACATTTGCTTAAGATATGGTTCGTTTCGCGTAATTGGACGTTTTCTTCCCCAAAAAAAGCAACTTTATATAACAGTAACATATAACCTTTTGTTACAAGTTTAACCAACTAAAATATTTTTATTATCGAGCCACCTTAATAATTTCTAATCTTCCTTTGCAAATATCGTCCTTATTTTATTACTTTACGGATATTTTTAAAAGTTTTCGCAAAAGGTAAAATGGAACCGGCGGAAGTTAACGGGGAAACGGTTAGCGTAAGCATAACTGGAAGAACCTCCAATTCGGAAAAACGTGATTAAGATCGAATAAAACAAACCCAGCTTTTGCAAATCTAGATTTGATGTTATCGGACGTTATAACAACTTAAAACCCGTCGTAAAAGCCGGGGAAAAAAAATCTTTTTTAGTAATATAGATATAATAACGTCGTATTAGGTTTTCGATACAACGCGAATAAACGCGTTTCAAAATAGAAAAACAAAATATATCAAAAGGTTAGACCCGATACAAAAAATACGTGGGCATACAAAGCGTAATAATGTTGTTGTTGGCGGAATATTTTTCGCATTTTATCGAATAGTAACTTTCATAGCCGTCGAAGATAAAGAAATATTTCGAACCTTTCGTACGCGTTTAAATATGCTTATCAAAATGCTAGATCCATTCGAAACTTAATTTATTTATTATCTAACTATTATCACTTAATACGATTTTCCAATCGGCTATTAGTAATAGGTTATCGCAATACCAGGATCCAAGATAATTTTTCCCCGTCATAATAACAAATAACGGGACAGCCTAACCTTAAGAATTAATAGCTTGGATAATTACAACCCATTCTTTATTCCTTTGTTACGCTTATTTAAATTTTCTACGTCTTTCGGCATTAGTAATTACCATGCCCGTTACCATAAAAAGCCTTATCAAAAATCCAGTCTCGTCGAAGTTGTAAATATCCTTTTTTACAATGCCGTACTTTGTAATTATAACCCGAACAAGTTCGAACCACTTACGAAATATTTCTGGATTTTCGCATAAAACTCGTTAATAATCGATCTTCCGATTTAAACACGTCTGGAATTTTTTATGCCGTTTAACAAAGTTCGACGCCCAGTTAACTTTAACGCGATTTGCAACGCGCTAAGCAAGTAGCATGTTAGCCATATCTTCAACGTACTAAAGCCGGACAGGAAACGCTCACGTATCTAGGTCGAGGATTCGGTCAACAATAGGTGTTTTTTCGGTCGGCGTCAATTTTCGCGATTTGGATATACGGTCACTTAAAAGAGATGTACTAGTATATCGTGCCTGCAAAGTAGAATGGAGGACTTTATATATAGAACTAAATTTCGCATAACTAAGTTTCGGGTTGCGTTTTTTAGCCTGAACGGCTAAGTTCATTTTGGCGTCTTTTGTAAGCCGTTCCATGTTGTTGTTGTTAAGAAATGGACAATTGAAGTTAGATAATTGGAATGTGCAAAAAATCATCTAGGGTGCTTGTGCATCCAGGGTGCTTGTGTATGACGTTACCTTAAAAGTATTTTTATATACATTTTATAAGGTAGGTTGGCGTTAACGAAAACGTTTACCGCGTTATACTGCTTAAGCTTTAAGTTAAATCTAGCCGCGATAGCGATTAACGTTTTAAACGACTTTCTAGTTAAAGTAAATGCGTATATATTACTATAAGCATTTTTAAGTTATTAATCGCCCCGTACAACGAAACGTATCTTGCATTTTTGCAACTAGCTATATTTATAGAACTTATAAACATATATTTACATATGCCTTAAAATTCATATCCCTGTAGCAAAAAACTGATTAACGACCTTTTAGGATCGCATTTCTTTATAGCTTTGCAAATAGTACTTTTCGGCTTTACGAAATAGCTCCTTTAATAGGTGTATACTTAGCTTTTTATGGCCTTGCGACGGTAACGGTAAGTTACGCCTATATACCCGGTTTTAGAACTTAAGTATTGAATTGAAACGGGGAGACTCAGTTCCGATCAGAGCATTATTGAAGAGCGGGTCACGATAGAATAGCCGAGTGTAGCGGTAATAAAAGCGAACGAAAACATTGTATTTGGATCCGTGTTAAACCAGACTTTAGAATAGAGTTAAGTGTATGTAAAGAATAGACGATGAACGATGATGAACGGTAATCGATGATGAACATGCCTCGGGGTTGCGCTCGGCGAAAAGAGCTTCTTGAAATATATATATGGACCTTATTAACTGATCAGCCAAGCCATGTCCCCTAACTTGGCACCCTGTATTATTTCAACCTTCCTTTCTCGAAATAAGATTGTCCTTAATCCATTTTAAAAAATAAATGAAAATATAACGTAATTAACTCTTAGCGCCATGAATTATACATAAAACCTACTGATTAATTTGATTGACGCTTGCGCGGTTTGTCCTTTATTATTTTTAACTTAGGACTTCGTTTTTGACGTTTGGCAAATCTTTTTTCTGCTTAACCCTTTCCTGCTTTTTTTAAACCTTATCTTCTGGTTTCTCTGTACTGATTAAAAACTAGTACCTAATCTAGCCTGGCCATCCTTATAGAAAATATGGTTTAGGTTTTTACCCAGTATCTGTAACGAACCTGTTATACAACCACCTGGAAGCGTGATCAGTATCCGAAAGGGGTTCTTGTTTTGCAGGTAATAATAGGGCGAAGAATGTTTTAGTAGTTTGTTCGTTATAGAGATTTGCGGACTTTTTCCTTAATTGTAGAACGTTGCCTTTAATTGAAGACTTAGATTGATAGCTAAGGAGCGAAACTAAATAGGTGCTATTTATAGGAGAAACCTATTTATTATATATTTTTTGGTTTTTTATAGGTGTATCGTGGATTTACTGGATCTGTGTAATTTAGTCCAAATCTATCAGATCCTCCAGATTATATCGAAATGTTAAAATATTTATACCCGAAGTTTAACAGTAGGGTGTTCTTGCTTAGATAGAGAAAGCAGGTCCTGATTCGTAACATTATTTCCCTTTTCTCAAGATTTTTATCTTAAAGATAAAGCAGTAGGAAATCCTCCGGAATTTGACTTTTTAAACTTTTTCAGTTAATTTTTTAACATGTTAAATTGCGCGCAGAAACAGAAAAGAAACTTCCGTCTGGGTCAGCGAGACTTTAGGGATAACCGTATCGATTTAATTGAAAATTTTAGTACAGAAGGCTTTTCATATTCTAACTGCGTTCGTTTTAAGGAAACTAGCTGTTCCTTTGTAGTCGAAATCTTAAGTTACAGTTGCTGTATTCGTCGCCAGCGTTCTTTTTGTGATATTTTGATTATAAATTCGTTGAAAAAGGTAGATAAAGTGCGGTTTCGTTTAAAAAAAAAGTAACGAAACTTTAAAGATAAATTTTTGGCTTATTAGGAAGCGGCGGAAAGAAAAACGAAGAAATTTATTCGGAAATTAAAACGCTTACGTTTTTAACAAAACCTTTTTAAGAAAAGGGCTTTAGAAATGTTAAAACAAGGTTTGGAATTAGATCAGTTAGAAAAAAAAAGCGGAAGAAGAATAACGTCGTATGGAAATAAAACAAGCTCGGCTTGTTTCCGAGATTAATACTATAACAAAAGTATCGCTTTCTTTCGATTGGAACGTCGAAGGGCTGGATTTGAATATTAAGCCGTTATCCCTTACAACCTTAGCTGCGTTAAAAACGGTCGGTTAGGATTCTGGCGGTAAAACGTTTTAACCAGGTCCTTCGTATTCGTTAGATGCTTAAGGGGTTCCCAAATGTTTTTTTCGTATGGGTATTTTTTTATTTAATCAAATATTAGACCTTATCTTTAATTACCCTAGAATCCAGTATTCGTTTAATTTCGTACTTATCGTCATCTTTTTCGATTTCCAGATTGTTTTCCAGCGGGGCGTTTTTGGATATTAATTCAGGCAAAGAAATATGGAAAACAGGGTGTATTTTTATCGTTTTGGGTAATAACAATCGGTAGTTAGTTCTATAAATAACTTTATCGATCTTAAACGGCCCAAGCTTTTTGAAATTAAGCTTATTATTAGGTCTTTTTGTTTTAATTTGGAAAATGTTCGAAGTTATATTTTGTTTTTGGCGTAGCAAATAAACTTTATCTCCTTTCGATAAAATTAATTCCTTAATTTTTTTTATTATAATACTGGGTTATCTTTTGTTAAAGGAATCGTAATTCATTTTATAGGCGGACTTATATTATCTAGATTTTAGTTATTATCGTTTCTACTCGAAAAGCTTTCGCGGTTAATTTTAGAACTTCGTTTAATAGCTGTTCTGGTCGTTGAGTTTTTACTTGGTAACCATATACCGCTATATAGGGAAAAATACTTATATCTTCGTTATTAAAGGTATTATAAGTTACTTAAGCTAGTAGAAAAAGTTTAACCTAATTATCCTGCTAATAATTAATGTAACTTTTTAAGTACTGCTTTAATATTTAATTTAAACGTTTTATTTATCTATTTATTTGTAAGTAATATGCTGTAGAAAATTTAAGTTTAATATTTACCTACTTGAAAAAGCTGGTACCAAACTTTAATTTAAAAAGCTTATCTTTATCTGAAATAATTCTTTTTGGTATCTTATATTTGTCGAGGTAATATCGGACAAAGGCGTAAGCTAGTTATTTTACCCGTTACGTTTCCTTTAAAAGGTAAAAAGTACCTATATTTGGTAAATCTATTAACGATTACCCATATTCCATCATATTAAACTACAATAACGGGGTCTTTTAATAAGGATAAACCGGTAATAAAATCCCAAGCAATAATATTCCAAGCCTTTTCTGGAATATCTGTAGGCTGTAAAAGTTTAACAAGTTTATATCGGGCTGCTTTTGCCTTGTTGCAGATATTGCAATCCTTAATTACCTGCTTGGCAATTCGTCGAAATCCTGGAAAGTCGTATTTTTCCTGCAATCGTTTGGTAGTTTTAAAAATACCTTGATATCCGTATAACAGATCTTTATAGAAATTTTTGACGAATTGCTTTTGTTGGTTTCGAGGGATGTAGATTTTGCCATAGTACAACAATTGGTTTTTAGGTTGTTTATCTAATTGTTGTACCTTTTTTTGCTTTTCCTTATTATAGGAATTTCGGAATTTCGTCAAAAGTTTTGAAGTAAATTGCTTTAATATTTTACATAATTATAAGATGCCGTCCTAAATTTCTTATAACATTTATATTCGACGTTTCGGGACCTTAAAATTGTAATTGTTTCGCACTTTAGGATATTTGCTTAGATGTTTTTTTTTTTTTCCTTTTAATATGGTAGATTTGAAAGTCGTACTTCGATAAGAAAATTATTCAAGTTTTGTAGCGTTTATTTAGGTTTTGAGTCGTTATAAACCGGATAAAGCTTTTGTAATTTAAGTAAATATCGAAAGGTTCCTTGGTTCCGTTAAGGAAAGGTTCCCATTTTTTAAAAGCGTTAATAATTGCCAGTAGCTTTTTGTCGTAAATCTTGTATCGGAGTTTTACGTTTCGAAGGGCCTTAAAATAATAGGCTACTGGGTATTATTTCTTATTATTTTCTTGTTGTTCCAAAATTGCGTTTAGGGTATAGTTTAAGGCGTTTGTTTTTAAGCGTTTCTTTTTGTCGGCGTTGGGTAATCTTATTATTGGCGTTTTAGTAATTTCGTTTTTAAATAACTGAAAAGCTTTTTTGATTTCCTTTAGAAATTCGAATTCCTTTTTAATATACTTTTTAATAGTAAGTTTCGTTAATAGTTTAATAATATTTCCATAACCCTTAATTAAGTTACGTACATAACCCGTAAATCCTAAAATCTGTCGGATGTTTGTAACGGTTACTTTATTAAGGATGGGCTAATTCTTAATTGTTTTTAATTTGTAATCCTAGATTTAAATTTGACCGAGGGTAAGGGTAAATCTTAGATGATTTAGCTTTTACGTATATTATATACTTTTAGCGGGGTGAATTCGGATGTTTGCTTTATTTAAAGCTTTAAAAACCTGGAAAATATGCTTTTCATATTCTTTTAACGTTTCGGAATAGATAAGGATGTCGTCGGGGTAAACAAAGATATATTTGTTTAGGAATTTCCTAAGTATAGTTATAATTAGGCGTTGGAAACTGGTAGAGGCGTTAGTAAGTCCTAAAGGTATTACTCGGTATTTGTAATATCTTTATATCGTTCGAAAAATAATTTTTTATTTTTCTCTTTTTGCCATTTTAATACGGTAATACCCGTTTTAAAGGTTTAATGCAGTAAACTATTTGGCTTTGTTTACGTTTTCCCTTAAGGTATTTATTAAGGTTAAAAGATAACCGTTTTTGATAGTGATATCGTTCAACTGTCGATAGTTGACCACGCGTCGATAGACCGGATTTCTATCTTGGTCTATTTTTTGTTTACCGTTTTTGATTTTGGGTACTATAAGTACAGGGTATCTTACGAGGAATTCGGATAGCTGAATGTAACCTTTTTTCAGGTTTAACTAAATGCTTTTCTATAAAGCCTTTGCTTTTTTTAGATTTATATAGTAAATTTTGTAAAGCTTGGGATGATGTCCTTTTTTAATAGATATGCGATAATTTTATTGTCCGTATAAAAGCAGTTTGTAGTTTTTTTTATTCTTAAAAAGTCGTTCGAATCGTTGATATTTTAGGGGTATAGTACTGGCAAAATCTAATACCTTGGGTTCTTGGATAATGTAGTAAATTTCTTTAAACTATTTTTAAAAGGAATTGATTCGTAATTTTAAAAAGGCTGGCGAGTTTTCCAGTTAATTAACAGGTTGCTAAAATTAAGCTACGGCATTCCCAAAATAACATCATGACCTAAAATGTCGGCGATATCCAACTTAAAATGCTTTTGGTGCCTTTGGATTTATATTAGAAATTTTTTAAGTTTTCTAAAAACACGTCCGTTATCGTATTAGAAAAGATTTTTATTAACTGTCCGTAATTTGTAGGATTTTAACTTGTACCTTTAAGGAATATAATGTTTTTCGGTTACGGCTGGCGAAATAAAGTTGCCTTTTGCTTTAAAGTTAATTATAGCTTTAAAGATTTAGCTTTGGTATTGAATAAAAATTTCGATCTGGCTTCGTAATTCTTTTTTTATCTTATATAAGGTTTTGGTTCGCATAGCTCCTCGATGCCTTATTTTCGAAGGCCTTTGCCGTTTTTTGACTTCGTAATTTTGTTCGTTAGGAGGCGTTTTTATTTGCGGGTTTTCTTAACTGCGTATTTAGTACATTTGTCGTCCATATAAGTATACCACCTTTGCTGGCCAATTTAGCATTTTACCTTAGTAATTTTTACCTTTAACGTTTAAAAAGGTTTTCGATTCGAAGTTAAGATTTCTGCAGGGCTTGCTCCTATATCCAGAAGTTTATGTATTAAGCATAGTATGGGAGTATAGCATAAGTAACCTTAAGTAATAACTTTTCGGCTTTAATCCGAATCGGGATGCAAATAACAAGATCGAAGATATTCGGGCTATCGGGGAATTTCGATATATCTGTAATCGTTATTAAGCTTTATAAGGGTTTTTTCGTTTTAACCGGGTTAATAATTGTTGTTTTCTTTTACTCGAAGGTAAATTGGATAGTCGTTATCGTTGTAGGCCGAAAAATAAAAGAAACCGTATTTATTAACAAAGTTCTATTTAAAGGTTTCGGTTTTGAGGTATACCACCCGTTTTGAAGGTTCGCTGGATTCAGGGTTTTTTTGCCCGTAATTGTTAAATTTTAGGCGCATCTGGCTATATTCGTGGTATATTTCGCACTTTTATACATTTAAATGATATTCGTATTTTAGCTTTATAGCTACCTTGGAAGTTGGTTGTCCAGAATGATACTTATAAGCTTTAATTGTTTGATTTTGGCAAATCGGGTAACGTTCGTACTTTGAGTCGCTGCTTGGTTTATAGTAGGTCGTCGCAAGAGTATATTTCTATGGAAACGAGTTAAAATTAATTTCCTTTTTTTCTTTTCGTTTTTATTATCTACTTTTTATTCGGCCGTTCGGGCCTTTTTTTAAAAAACCTTTTCCTTTTCTGCAGTTCTTTTTAGTTAGGGAACGATATTTGTTTTTGTAATAATCTTTTTTGTTATAGTTAAAGCATTTAACATTTAACTTATCCTTTTTGAGTTCCCTTAAAATAATATTCGTTTCCTTTTAGGTTTTATCCTTGTTTTTACTTTCTTGGAACTTGCTGCTAAAGTTTCGATCGTCCCTTTTTTTGTTGGACCCTTTTTTCTCCAGGTACTTATTAAAGGTACGTCTATCGGCAATAATGGCCTTGTTAATATAATCCTAGAAAGGCCTTATCTTAGGTACCTTATATATTTCGTCCTTAACCTGTAACTTTAAGCTATTGTAATCAGGGTAAAACAAAGGGCTTTTTGGTAAATAGGAGGTTGCTATAAGGCGATTGAATTCCGTAATGTACTTAGCCGTTGAAATTTCGTTTGTTGAAAAAGGTGCAGCTTGTTAACAGCGTTTTGCTGCTTATCTAGATTTTTAAATAAAGTTCGTATTTGCTTTTTTAAATGTTCGTAATTATTAAAAATGTAATTAATAAGATTGGATAATTCGTTAAGATAATTTTTAAGATAATCTTTTATAATTGGCTAAAACTATTGAAAAACTTTTCCTGCGAGCAGTTGGAAAATGGCTAATATCTTTTAGTAATTTTCCCTTAAGGAATATTCGAAAAACTTAAGGTAAAGTTTGGCTTAAATTAAAAATCCTTTTATATTTCTGGTACCGTCGTAAGGTTTTGAAGGGGTTGGTTTGTAGCTTTTAACCTTTGGTATCTTATGATAAGCAGGGGGTAGAACAGTATTTTCGCGGGATTGATTTACGCTAAATAAAGGTAATGTCGAAGATTTTTGCTATCGAACGAGTTTGGCATTTTCCCTTTTTACCGCCTGAAGTTTAGTTATTAAGGTGCGTAGCTTGTCGTTAATCGTAAATTTTTTTTCCTTACCTTTTAAGATGTCGGATTCCTTTTTTTTTTCCGGTTCGTTTTTCTGAACCTTAATGGTTTCCTTAGGAGCCGGGGAAGGTTGTTGTAAAAAAGAAAAGATCCTTTTTAAAACCGAATAGTAGGGGGGGTTATATTATCGATTAAAAAAAAAACTTCTTTAATAAAAGAAGAAGGGAGGGTAAAATGTTTTAATCTAGATATCGATCCTTTATTGGTTAATGATGGCGATCGGATATGTCGTTTATTTTTTAAACGCCGTTTTGTAATATCGTTTTTACTGGATTTAAGAAAACTTTTGCTTAATTAGAGTTTAAATTATTTGTCGGCTATTAATTAAGAAATTATCAAAATATAGCGAACCTGTTACATAACTACCTGGAAACGTGATTAATATCCGAAAGAGGTTCTTAATTTGTAAGTAACAATAGTGCGAAAAATGTTTTAGTAATTTGTTCGTTAAAGAACTTTGCGGACTTTTTCCTTAATCGCAAAACGTTACTTTTAATTAAAGACTTAGATTGATAGTTAAGGAGCGAAATTAAGTAGGTATTATTTATAGAAAAAACCTATTTAATATATATTCTTTGGTTTTTTATGGGTATGTCGTAGATCTGCTGGATTTGTGTAAGCTGGTCCAGATCTATCAGATCCTCCAGATCATATCGAAATGCCAAGACACCTATACCCGAAGTTTAACCGTAGGGTATCCTTGCCCAGATAGGGAGAGCAGGTCCTGATTCGTAACAGCATCTTCGAATGTATTTTTTACTCACTTATACGGCGTAACATATTAACTTTATACTGTAACCATTGTTCGCTAATCATAACCTTCGGTCGGAGCTTGTACTTTATCTCGAATGGTAATCTCGTAGGTATTAGATTAAAACGTATAGCTTTAAATGCCGATGGGCCAGTTTAAATTAATAATAAAAAGGGCATTAATATTGGAAATAATCGTACGGATAATTAACGAAACTAATTACAACGTAACTTTAGTTAACGTCGTTTACCATAAAATAATCTGGCAAATTAATTAAAATATGGCTTATTATCAGCTTTTTCAGCGAGTAAAAACGGAAGTTTTAGGTTATTCTTTTACGTTTTTTTTAACGTCTTTATGTTTTAATTTTAGTCTTAAAAATACTTTAATTATATCGGTAATGTTATTTTCCATTCGACATTCGCCAAATCATATCCTTTCGGTTATAATTTTGTTTCCCTATTTCGCAAAATTACGGACAATAATATAAAAAATATAAACAATTCACAATCCGCAAATATAATATCTAAATTAGGTAAGTATTCTGACAATTACCATATGGGCAAGCGGATTATTTAGTCCTAATTTTCTTTACGCCTTTCGGTACAGCTAAAGTAACAACTAAACACGATTTTCGGTAATATAAGTATTAAATATCAACATTAAACGGTTTAATCGATCGTAGAACATATTAATTTAATACCCTATTAAACCTTTATCTATCGGAACTTTAGGCAATAAACTATATATATTTCGGGTTACTAATACTAATCGCCTTCTAAGTTTTATTAAGGATTGGTCTAAACTTGCTATATAAAATTATTCGTCCAGCTTTTAGAATAACGGCGATAATTCTTAAAACTACGTCTTAAGCAATTATTTAAATAAAAACAGTAATATTCCCGGAACGAAATAAATTTTATCTTAAATAATTATAAAGGTTTGCCAAAAAGATTTAATTATTTCGTTACTCCATTATTTTATTAACTAATATAATAGCAAGTTAATGTTTTTCCGTAAACGCTAACTATTAATATCTTTTATGTATATAAGAATAAACCGATTACAACGAATTTAAAGCGTAACTTTTCCTCCGGAATAAAGGATAAAATTATTATTATATATTTTTCTAAGGAATTATACCATGTCATCTTTTTCCCATATAAGTATATTAACTAATTATGTAAGCTTTCCAAAATTCGAAATATTTAACTTCTTAAAACTTTCGCCCTTACTTTACATAATACGCTTCTTAAATTACGACATAATAACTAAAGATATACTAATTAATATGCTTTAATATGGTGTTAAATAACTTAGGGACAATAATGGCAGTTAAAGATAATATATAATATATATATATAAATATATTAATATAAATATAAATACTTTACAGGTATTAAAGTACAGTTATTATCTAAAGGTAGGAATTCGCCAAAATCTGCCAATAACCTATACGTTTAACTAATTAAATACATCAAAGGTTAATGCACCGAATTTTTACAAATAAAACGTATACGCCGAGAAATTACCAGAAAGATTCATTCGAAGTTATATAAAAAAATGCCGTTCTCGTCGCTTTCTTTAATCAGGTATATACCCTTATTTTCGCAACTATACTTCTTTTGCAACTTTTCTACAATACCATTTTAACTTTTCCCTCCAAACCCAACACATACCTAAACATATATACAATTATCCTTATTACATTAATTAATATTATCAAAAGTTCTCGTTAGCCATTAAATCTACGCAATTCCTAGGATTTTCGCAGAAATGTAAACCCAAGTAATCTTATCCATATTATAAAAGAATCGTATATTAAGAAAAGATCTAATCCAAGTAATAAAAATTTAAATCCTGGTACTAAAAAGCCTGTCGACTTTAAGGTTAAAGTTAATATCAATAAATTAAACCAAATCTTTAATTATTATCGTAAAATCTTAACGGTATTAAATTCGTCCATATTTTCTAAATTATTAACCCGTCGTATCGATAAGTTATTAAGTAATATTCGGGATTTAAAACCTTTATATAATCTTTATAACGTTCACAAATTATAAAATCCAATATATCGTTAAATATTCATTCTTAACCTTACTCCTACCTTTTAATACAAATTCCGTAACATAAGCTCTAATTAAAATAATCTGCTATTAAAAATACCGGTTATAAATAATCCATTACTTCCAAAACCTTGGCCAATACGACATATACTGCCATTAATAAAGGTAATTAAAACATTTCCAAAACCTAATCCGATCCTTAATATCGTTAAACAGGTAATCGGTAGTCGGCAATTAGTAACGCCTGTACCTGTTCCAATTAACCTGCCGATACCCCGTAACAGTTCTATTCCCAGGTCTTTATTAATAGCTTCGACGATTCCACCGTATCGGGCAAATCCGCAAGTTATTAATCGGGTTCCTAAGTTATATATTAATATCGGAACGTTACGTTTTCGCCGCATTTATCTCGATAATAATTAAAACGTAATTAAATTTTAAAATAATAATAACGTTATATATTATATTACTTTTAAGCATATCGAAATAAATACTTAAGCTTTTTTATAATATCGTTAATAAAATCCGCTAATCAGTACAAATATTTAAAGTTATATTTATCAGCATTATCGGTAATCCAGCTATTAGTCGGTATTTACAATAATACATCGAAAATAAAAATTTCTGGACGGCCACAAATACCCAGTCCATTATAATCAAATACCTTTAATCAGTAAAAAACTTAATAACTTATCCAATATACGTCGAAATTTATGGGGCCAATTCTTTAAGTCACTTTATAACTGCGCTTATTAAAAATTTTAGATACGTTACTGGTTTATTTATTCAAACATTCGATATATTTAACCTAATACTTTGCAAATTTTACGAAAAACGATATATAATATCGAAACATCTTAATTAATACGGAATATACCTATTTTTAGGTATTAATCGATTCCTAACTTTTTTAACGGGGCCTGTAATAACTGTATCGGATTTATCGAAAAGCATAATTACACTTTTCGAAACAAACGGTTTAAAATATTTAAAGCTAGCTTTTTACGATTACTACGGATTAAAAACAATATTTACGCAAAAACTTATCTTATTATCAAAATATTCGATAAAAATTAGCTTCGGAATAAAGTAAAAAAACATATTACTAATTTCCGGTTCCGGGCCAATATAACCGAACGTATTAATTATAAGTAAAGTATAATAGTTATCGTAATAAACGGAACGGTAAAGGAATTTAAAGGCATTTATAAAAGCTTATAAAAGCTTAAAAGAATTTAAAAAATTTACTGTACTTTAATTTCTTGCAATTAATCGCGTTAATTTCTTCCGTTCTTTTGATCGTATCGTCGATATCGTATCGCTATCGTTTACAACCGCATAATTTTCAAATCGGCTACTTGGTATTTGTACCTTAATATTTGTTTTTACAAGTTTGGAAACTTTAAGCTGTTAATCTTTAAATAGCTCGATATTTGCAGTATTCGAAATATCCGATATCGTGCCGTCGTACTAATCAACAAATGGTTTCGTCCAGTCGTCTTTTTATAAATTAATCGGCTTTTAATATCCTTTTTTATCCTTTATAAATAATTTTAATTTATCAGTAAAAAAAATATTCTATAACTTTATCCTATTAATTTTTTTCAAACAATAAATACTTAAATTAATAATATTATTAATTAAATACGGGCCAGTTTAATAATATTTTCGCTTTATGTTTTTAAACGTATCTATATATCGTAACATATTATATAATAATACTAAATTATTTATTTTTAAAACGTTATCTTTTATTTTATTTTTATCTTTTTTATTCGCCAGTTTAACTATTTTACGGCGTTACTTAACGATTAATTTGGTAACCTTAATTACGTTTTTAATTTTCCTTTTTAAGAGCCGAATCCTTTACGTAATTAAATTTTCTTTCGGCGTATTTAAGTTCCAAGTTATAATTCTCTATATCGGTAAGATTGTTTCGATCGGTAAAAGCGCTTTCTGTCCGTATAGTAATTTATAAGGGCTAAGGCCATAACCTTTCATAGTGGTATTGTCGGCGAAGACCATTTTGGGCAAAAGCTTAACCTATTCTTTGCCAGTTCTATTCGTCGCCTTTATTAAGGCTTTAGCGATCGGGATATATCCTTTTTCAACTAGGCCTTGTCGCCAGGCTGCATACGCGGCACAAACTTTCCTCTTAATCCTTAATACGTCGCAGACTTTAATAACCTCGTTCTTATTTTTAAAGCTTCCGTTAATTTTAATTTTAATCGGGATATTCTAGTAATAAAAAACGTACTTATTTAAAAACTTTTTAATCGTTATTATCGTAATTAATTACAAGGCTTTAACTTTTAAATAATCTCATAATAAACACTTAACTCCGACCGTAACTTTGTAATTATTATTATAAAGTATAAATTAAATATTAATTACTTAAATAACAGTTATATTAATCGGCTGCGAAAATCTATAGCCTTTTTCGAAACGTTAATTAATTACTTTTTGGTACTTAATATATATAAGCATTATTTCCCGAATATAGTTAAATATACCACGTTAATAATATAAAGCTGCTATACGACGATAAGTCGAATTTCGTCTTTTATAGCTACAATCCTTATAACATTACTTAATTACCGCAAGTTGCTTTTGTTCGGTATTAACCATTCGCCGGCTGCCGTACCTTTTATTTACCTTACGCCAAAAAATACCGTCTTAAATAAAGTAATTTAACATTTCGGATTTAAAAGCATTTTTTTTTCTTAAAATATTATAAAGCCGATTAAAAAAATCCAGTATCGTTAAAAAGTTAACATACTTTTATAAATGCTTAAATTAATTTCTAATAAAAGGTTCTTATCGCCGATTCGTAGTAATAAATATAAAAATTATGCTAATTAAAATAACGTTAAGCCGAATAATATTAAGCTAAATATTAATAAAGTTCTTACTTTTCCTTTTTATTAATCGTTTAACGCGTTAACGGTTTTAAATAACTTTCGGGATAAACCGTCTATTATTATGTTTTTCTTGCCGGGGATATATTTAATTTTAAAATCGAATAATTTTATCTAAGAGATTTAACAAATAATTATAGTACTAAATAAAAAATTTAAGAAATTATTAATTTAAATTACCAACATTTTAACGTTAATTTTTAATATAAATCGAACTTTATAATTATAGTTCCGGAATTTCTTTAGTATTTTAACGATAACTTAATATTTTAATTTGTTAACGTTATAATTTAATTTAACACCTTTCCAAATACCACTTTCAAAACGCGCAAAATATTTCATTTTATTAATTAATTAACCGAAAATACTTCCAAAACTTTTCTTATTCGCGTTTATCCTTATAATACTTTCTTTCGCATTAAGGCTATAATTTAAAATAATCAAAATCGGGACAATAATAATCGCTTTCTAAACGCTTTCCATTATGCGGTCCTAATCGGGGCTCCAAATCAAAAGTTAATTCTTCCGGAATATGCAGGTAAAAAGTTTTGTCTTAATAACGAAATACGTAATAAATATTTGATAATAAACGATAATACTTAAAAATGCTTTAACCTCCGAAACGTTTTTACGTAACTGAATTTTTAAAATCTTTTTTACTTTAACTATATCTAATTACCGCTTATTCGTTCTGTAAATAAATCCGACTATAACGGTTATTTTTTAATACTTTTAAAACTTTTTTATATTAATCGTCGTACTAGCAACCTTATAATTAAAAAAGGTTTTATCTATATTAATAATATGCTCATAAACAAATCGCCGAATTCTTAGAAAAATCTCCTCGTCGTTATATTTAGTTTTTAAACCTTTAACCCTAACGTTCTCGACGAATAGCCGGGCTATATTAGGCATTAAATCGTTTAAAATCCTTTTAATTATACGGCAACAATAAATTATAAAATTAGTAAACCTTTAAAGTAAAATAATATATCTTAAAGGTCCTCACAGTATCGCGAAAATAGTAAAATCTTTACTAGCTGGAACTAAAGTAACCTAATCGTAGCCTAAAAAAAAGTCTACTAAGGTAATTAAAAAGCATATAACAAAATCCACGGAAAATTCGTCGCAGTTATCCGGTATAAAAGTATTTCGCAAAATAACAGCATTTAATTTAGTCGCAAAATTAATCAATCGGAAATTACCATCCTTTTTTTCGACTAAAAACCAAACATTTTTATATACAGCATAAAACTATTCGAAAATACCTCGCTAAATACGTACTCGCAATATTTCGATCAGCTTATCTTTAATATTTTCCGGTACTGTTATGCCCTTAACTTGCTATGCTTTATAAGGGATCGTTCGAATTTTATAATCGGGTACGACACTTAATTTAATTTTGCCACATTTTTTCCAATTCCAGGTTAAGGCAACTTTTATGCGAAAAAGTATTTCCTTAAAAAAGGCTTTTTCTATACGGGTAAACTTATCTCCCAACTGATCAAGAACTTCGTCGGCGCGTTCCTCAATAAGTCGGGTTCCTCGGAACATGGTAATAAATTTAGGGAACAAAACAGCCAAATGTATACCAGGCTTATCGGGCTTTTTACCATCTTAATTAATAGCTTGCTAAGCTTTTTCGAATTCCTTAGCTTTCTAATTCGGGTTTTCAAAAAGTACTAATTTATTAAAGGGTGCATCGTCGACAGGAACTACTTTCTTTTACTTGGGTTTATATATCGTATTAATCTAGACGGTCCGATCATTATTAATTTTCTGTTATATTTCGTCCTACAATATTCTATATAAAGCATACGCCAGTTTCTCGTCGCTAAATTGGTCTAAGATCTTATTTCCGGGTTTCAACTTATTACTAATACCTTCTTGCATAATTTTCGCGTCTTAATTAACGCAGATATTATTAACCGAAAAGATATAAAGGCCTATAACTTACTTATTTATTCTTTCGTTCGTAAGCCTGCTTTCGCCAGTAAAACGGCTTACTGTTTTACCGGCGTTACTGCATAGGTTTTCCAGAACGTTCTTAATATTTTCGTCCCTTTTTTAATCCTTACAATCAACTTTAAAAGCGCCCTTTTGCAAGTTTTAACGATAACCTTCGCAAAACGTAGCTGATTTAGTTACTTTAATTTTATTCCGTTCTTATAACCAATCTTTTCCAGTACAAGGTTAAAAGCGTTAAACTAAAGCTCCTAATTAACCCAACCTAACAAATAATTCTCCTTATTTAAGGAAAAATCGAAACGCTTTGAACGGAACTTCGGATCGTTACTGAACTTTTTAAAATCCTTCTTATCCTTTAAGCCTACACCTAACTGCTGGAGCTATTTAAGCTGTTGGAGCCGGAGGAGCTGCTGCTAGGAGAGCTATAACAGGTTTTCTTTTTTTTTTAGGGGACCCCTAAAAAAATTCGAAAAAAAGGATAAAGATAAGGAACTGTTTAAATCATTAAGGTTATTACGTATTATTTTCTTTCTCTTAAGTAACTTAAGTAGGTTTACTTTTTTTTTTGTTTTTCTTTTCTTAAGGAGGTCGGGTTTTTTAATAGATAACCTCCTGGGTTTCGTTTCGCCTTCTTTTACAGGGTTAATCTCTTCTACATCGCTTTCCAGTGCAATGGGTACTTCTTTAAAGCTATTCGCCTTAACTTTAGGCGGAGCGCTTTGCGATGCTTTCGGTTGCACATTCGTACTACGCGAATTTTTAAAGCTCCGCGTTTTGGGTTGGAACGTATCCAACAGCTATATCATCATATTGTTCATCTGCTTTATCGTATCGTTATATCTTTCGCTTTGGAATTTCAGCTTCTTAACATTATCCTCGACCTGTCGGTATTTTTTTCCCGCGCCTTAACGTCGCGTTTAATGCTACTCATGTTAGCACCTAGGGACGTATAGCTTATTTAGGTCTGTTTCGGATTACTGTCTTTAGATAAGGGTTTTCAGCGACTGCTAAGGCAATAAAACGTCTCTTACTAAAAATGCTTCGTATTCCTGTTTTTCCTCGCCGAAGAATTCTTTGTCTTAGGAAACTTCCTGATCGAGAGGAGGTAAAAAAGAAAGAAAGGGGTCTTCGTTCGTATGCTAGCTCGCCATCGTCAACTGCTACTTAACTTTCTTCTAAATCGTTAGCTGAACGGCTTTCTTTTAAATCTCGTACTTTTTCTGTTAACTTAGCTCTTTAAACTGTAATTAACCATTTCGTATAACGTACTTAATTCAATAACCAAAAGATGCTACCATAGCAGCAGTCACAATGATCGAATGCAGAAATCTGGCGTAACTCTTTATATGTTCTCTAAGATGTTCTAGGAATAGACAAATCTAGTCCGCGGGCAATTGCCTCTTACATACACGATTGGCTGACAAAAGATCGTCCATAGACAAAGGTTATCCCAGGCAGCATTCTGCTGCCTGGCCCAAAAAAAGCCTACCAGCCGGCAACACCTGAAAGCACCAATTGCCGACACTTTAAAAATATATACGATTAAAAATAAAGGTAACTTAGCGCTACTTTATATCGTAATCGCTTTCTCCTTAATTATACCCCCTAAGCGTTTTGTACCCTCGTTCTGGGCCTGGATATGCAGTATTAAAAGCTTAAGTCTGATACTAAAAAGAAGCAACTAAAGCATATTTCGAAGTTGATAATTTTTTAAGATTTCGTTATTGCATTCGAACACCTATAAAAAAACCTTATCCTAATTCTTGAAGACTTTTAGAAAATACCGAAATGCTGTAATTAATATATTTTGCTTTCGATTCTTAAGGTAGATATTCTAGATAAAACCTAAATATTTATCGATAGCAAACATACCGTATTTATATCCTTTAGGGGTTTTTTTTCGAAGTTTGTAAAATCGATAGCGATTTTCTATCCTAATCGGAATGCTTCCTTTTTCGATTCGTAACGTATTAGCCTTTCAGCCTCCGCCTTGCTATATACTTGGTATTCGACCATTATAAAACCCTTCAGACGGATTCCTTTTGTATAAAACTATAACTAAGCGATTATTTCGAGCCATAGATATCTTAGTTATAGGTACTAGATCGTATCGTTACCGATTCGTAATAGTTTCGCTATATAGAAGTTAACGTTTTCTTTATAAGTTACCAAGGTTATATAAGTAGCTATTGCGCTAATATCTTTAATAACAAATTTATTTAACTTATTTATCGCATAACAAGTATTTAATCGTACCTATTTCGAATAAAATTATTAGTTCTTTTGTTATCCTACTAATACCTCTTATTCCGAAATTACTGGAAAAATACCAGGTTGTATACGAAACTTTTATAACGGGTTACGTCGTATAAACGTAACGCCTTCGTACCGTTAAGGCTTCGAAATATTATATTAACCTTTCTATACCCCTTAATCGGTACAAAGATGTTACTTACGTATACCCCGTCGCCTTATACGCTTAGCCTAAAGTTTAAAAACCTACTAATAAGGTTAAAAATATAAATCATAAACGTTAAATTCAAAATTAATAAAATTCTTAGAGGATAAAATGAGACGTTTATCGGATGAAATTAATTAAACATTAAAAGGTACGTTAAAATTCGCCTTATTCCTTATAAAAGTTAATCGCGTTTTTAAGTAATTAGCTTTTCCATCGATGTTAATAAACGTTTAATTTTTTCTTTTAAAAATTAATTGGAAGCAATCCGACATTAAACATATGTAATTATCCTATCGTTAAAACGGAACCCTTTTAAGGTTTGCTAAGGAATGCATAAAAGCATTTGGATAAAGTATGGTAGGCGTTTAAGCAAATCTTATAACGAATGCCTTAGATATCCGATTTTTATCGTTTCCGTTTACTTTCGTTTCGGTCTGTTTAAGAACTTTTACGACCGCCACGTTTCGACCTACGTTCTAAGGATTTTTCTTACGGTAAAGGGTTAATATCCTTAGTATTGAAGTGAAGTGGGGTGCAGGAATGGGTACAGCTGCTGGTTGCAGCTGCTATTGCTAGCTACTGTAGCTGTTATTGCTAGCCACTGCAGCTGCTATTGCCAGCCACTGCAGGTATTATTGCAGCTATAGTTTCTACCTACTTCCATTTGCTTCACCGCTGAGTAACTCGGCAATCTACTCGGTTATGGCAGTAGGTCAGCGATGGTCTATAAATTGCTGCTGACCTGACAACTCTTGTATGCTGTATCTCATAACATTAAGACTCCATAGATAGAAAAAAAGCCCATTATTCCTCTAAGCACTAATCAAGATGTTCTGCGTACAGCAACTTCGATAAGTTCTGTCCTAATTCATTAGCTCCCAAGAAAGGATCGAACCTGCGATCATCGATAACAATCGGACATCTTTTAGTTAGCTGCTGGTCTTTAATTTTAATGGCAGGCTTTTTTTAGTTAATTTATATGCAGAATTTTCTTAATCGGTTGCTTTTAGGACATCTTATTATCTCTTTTTCGTTTCGTTTCTTTGTTTCGGGAATAGGTTCCAAGGTCAAAATAGTTATTTCCGTCTTTTCAAGCATTTTAATCTGGGCGTTTCTAATAGCTTCCCATACATCTTTCTGTAAGAAAAAGTTTGCAGCTACCCCGCCGTAATGATTAGCCACGTCAGCTACGCCAGCCATTTGTTCTTCAGCCAGCTATTGCCTCGCCGTCAACAACAGCCTATTTCCGTTAGTCTTTTATCAGTAACGTCGTCTAGAATAGATTGATTTCGTCCTAATTAAGACAGTTCCGACAGTTCTACATACGATTTTCTCTATAGATACGTCTTTTCAGTTCGCTGTTAGCCATGGCTAGCGACAGCATAGCTAGCAAGTCATCGCCGTCAACGCCGCCAATTAGAAATTCGTCAGGAATTACAGCCAGCCAGCTTCCATTAGCTGCATCGCCGGAATCGTCATTTTCCTGTTAATTAAATCGAATCAGACAATTTCGCACACATTTTCTTTGCCGAAACCTACAGCTATGTCGACGGGACTGGCTATCTTATCGTCGATCAGGTCATTTAAGACCGTTCTGCATACAATTCCTTAGCTGATACGTCTATTCCTTCCGTTCGAAGTGGCAGCTAGCCATTGTCACCGAAGCCACTGAGAGTCGTCGAGAGCCTTACTTCCAAATCATCGACTTCTAAACCCGATTATCGACCCACCACTATTGCGAATACAGACCGAGCGACATATAACTAAGTAGCAGTCTTTTTTGATCAGTAAAAATTATATACATTTTAAGAAATCCTTTAAAAGAATTTTGTTTAAGGTTAACAAAGTTAATATTTTGTCTAAGGCTGATAAAATTAAATATATTATCTAGGGCTAATAAAAGCTAATATTTTGCCTAGGATTAATAAAAGCCAAATACTAAAAATCGTTTAGTTATATATGGGATTTAAAGATTAAAACTATTAGAAAGTTTTATATATTACCGGCCCATAGTAGGCGAAGGGTCTTAGGGACGCCCGAATTAAAGAAGGTAAATAAGGTGCAGGGAGGTCCGGTTAAGGGAGGTCTTTTTAGGGACCGATTATATAGATTTATATGCGGATTTGCATGGTAGAGGATAGTATAGGGTACTCCGATTCTTTTTTTTCTGTCACCCTAAGCCTGGAATTGTTTTTGTTGTTTTGCAGCGTCGTTAGGAACCTTCCGCTGCAAAAAGGAATAATTAAAATAGAGTGGGGTGCAGGAATGGGTACAGCTGCTGGTTGCAGCTGTTATTGCTAGCTACTGCAGCCGCTATTGCTAACCACTGCAGCTGTTATTGCCAGCCACTGCAGGTATTATTGCAGCTACAGTTTCTACCTACTTCCATTTACTTTACCGCTAGGTAACTCGGCAATTTACTCGGTTATGGCAGTAGGTCAGCAATGGTGAATAAATTGCTGCTGACCTGCCAACTATTGTATGCAGTTTCTTATAGCATCAAGGCTCCATAGATAGGAAAAAAGCCTATCATTCTTCTCAAGCACTGATCAAGATGTTCTGCGTACAGCAACTTCGATGAGCCCTGTCCCAATTCAGTATCTTCTTAATCAAGATCGCCTTAATCAAAAGAATTTATTAAAGTTTCTTGAAAAGTTGGAAATATTACTTTAATATTTCGTAATATAAATAGGAGATAGATTAACGTTTAATAGTTTAAAAGGTTAACAGTTCTCTTTTAGTAACTAATCGTATTATTATCGATTTTAGCTTTTTTTATCATTTGAAAGGTAATCGTTCAGTTTTCTATAATTAAAGCCAAAATTATATACAAATCGTTAACCTATATGGTTGCTATCTTCCTTTTTAAAACGGTTAACGTTATCCTTAGGCCATTATTTCCTGCTACTTTACGATTTATTCGTTTAATTTCTTCGCTAATTTTAGCATTTGCTCTAGCTTTTTGCGCTACTTTCATCAAGTATTATTTATAAACCTGCTATTATATACCTTGCTGTATCCGAAAATCAAAACCTGAAGTCGATCTTCTTGGAAAAGATTTTTTGGGTCGACAGTAGTATCGATAGTTTTAGCTCGTCCGGTAATTTGGTGGGAATTGTGTACCGTTAATGAGACGATTTCTGTGGAAATCCTGCGGTTCCAGATTACCGGTATCGCATATTCGGACTTGCGCGGCATGTTGTCTTAGGTAATTCGAGAAGCTGGTGGGAACGATCGAGTAAGACTGGCGAGGGCTTGGAAAAATGCTGGCCTTTTATACGCAGTTTAGGTTTACCGTCAAGGTTTGCCTTAAAGGTTTATCCTTAAGGTTTACCGCGTAAAGCTTAACATCTCCTAAGTCATATTGTCTGACCCTGCCGAACCAGCCAGCGGGCATAAGGTTCATCAGGGTCAAGCTTATCGGCAACCACGCATATAAGCCTCCCAAGCCGACATCAGTCGAGAAATTGCGTGCTCACGGGGGCCCAGCAGTCGGCTTCAAAGTAAGGCTCTATAAGACTGAGGTATTAATCTATCTTAACCGCAAAAACCATTAATCGGTTATCGTGTTCGAAGATAGTGGGTATAGTATCTATCGTGCAAATTACATCGTGTAATGATTTTCTGTATATTTGGCTCAGCCTGGAAAATAAGGCTTGAACCCATTCGACCTTGCATATACCTTGCCAGATTCGGCTAGAATAGCGTATTATTTTTTTAGGTTTTTTTCCTGGAAGGAAACTTATTTTTCAATCGCTGGAAATACCGATTCCAGGACTTATTTCGTAAGGTTATTAATTTTCTTGCAGAAACTTTCGTACTTTCAATTTTCGTAGATATATATTACGAAGTCCTAGATATAAACTTGTTTTTCTTTTGTCGTTATCTTAAGCGTATTTATTGGGAAACCCGTATATTCGATTTTTTCGGTTTATATAGTTCCTTTAGAGGAGAAATTAACTGTTCGTATCGTTATCTGGCGAATTAATTTCTTCGGATAGGAAGTTATATTGGGTTTTATAGGTTCAATAGGCTATGCATTATTCTAATCAGGGTCGATATAACGCCAAATACCAAGCGCGTACGTTTTTGATTAGAATTCGTCTTTAAAGCGATCCCAGTCCTTAAGTCCCTTATAGATGACGGAGGACGTCGACGGTACGATCGCCATTGTAGATAATAGGATATATAAGTAATTACTATTGATATTGTCAAATGACTGTTGATATCAGGGGTTTTAAGATAGAACGCCACGAAGATTACCTGTGGCTTAGGGTGGGGACTACATTAGCTATATCCACAAATATAAGCTCCGACCGACGCGGTCCAAGAACTTCAGGATGAATACAACAACTACAACTTTTTAATCTTAATACTAAATACACGCTTGTATTTAACAATTAAAAGTTTCAGTTTTATTTAATACCGATATCACGATTATAACGGTAAGCGACTTTTAATTATAATAACTAAAGTTATTAAAAAACGATTTATTTAGCTTCGAAATATTGGGAATAATGGAATAACGAATCTCAAACCAAAGCAATAGCCCTAGATATATGGGATTATATCGACCCGAATCAGGAATTACCATGGCTTACTTAACCTACGAAGCTAGCGTTCGAGAATTACCTGAAAAAAGCCAATCTGCGAATTACTCGAAACACTTCGGCCGAGATTACGACCGACAATATAACCGTTGCATTAAATTCCGCTAAACAAGTAGAAATTAGCGCAAGATTTCGTTCTATAGTAAAGATAATTACTAAGGGCAAATTTAGTTATAATACAGATTAGGTTATATGCGTATACGAAAACAAAGAATATAAGAATTACCGGAAAAGTATTAAGGAATTAACGAATTAAGTTTTATTTTCGGTACCTTTTAATTACCGACTTACAGTTTGCAAGTTAACAAGGACCTTAAACGAATGGTATAACGATTTGCAGAAAACCGGTATTATTTACCAACAAAGATTAAAGCCGGAAGTTAAAAGGAAATACCGAGTAGTTACCAAGTTATTTACTAAGTTTCTAAAAGATTTCGGAGCATAAATAACATAATAGGAGATAGCGGTATCGAACGTATAAAATAAAGGTATTAAAAAAGTTAATAATGTACAGAATTTGGTAAATGACTTCGAAAAAACCTTTAGCGACGTTTTTAGTAACTGGATTACAAGCTTTAAAATACCTTATCGGGAATAGATTAATTGTGGTACTTTAAAGTACCGCGAAATAGTAGCGTAGTTTACGGATTATATTTCCTTATAATCTAAAGGAATTCGTCCGAAAGTTGTTCGAAGAGCGTTCGGAATAACTTTCGAAAATATGAACGTTTCCGATTCCGAAGTAAATAACGGTTAATTAAATATATATAAAATATAAAATTAATTAAACAATATTTTTATAAAAAAGCCCTAGGATCCGGCAGAAGCAAAGGTCGAAATCGTGGCGGTAAGTTAACGGAATTAAAGTAAAAGCGCGTTATTACCGACGAGAACCTTACCGGACTTACTTATTCGGTATGTCTAGGCCTTTATAAGTTACTAACTTACTGGTTCGTTTTTAAAAATAAAGTACCCGAAAATTAGGAACCGAATAAAGTTTCGATGCGATTGGTTAAAGAATGTATTAATACAATAGCAGGCTTAGCAGAAAAAATTAAAAGATTAAATTTTAAGCCGTTACCTAAAAGGTCCGGTTAATTAGAACGACGAATGGGTATTACTAAAGTTGTATTTCTGATATTTTACATAACGTTTAAAGCGGTTACTTATTTTCAAAAAAGAAATCGATTTAAAGATTACTTTACATATTTTTAACAAGATTAATAAATTTTTAAATTTTAGATTAATACTTCCAGGCAATTATGTATACGCTGGAGATATAGTTGTCCTTATCTTCGGATACGGACAAATAAATATCCGTTTCGATAGCTTAAATGGCTTTCGATTAATAGGTTTATATAATATAGCCTATTAGGAAAAATTCGTTTGCAACTTGGTATTATTACGTCTGTTAAAAAAAATAAAGCCTTTAGTAAAACTATAAGGGAATTAATAATTACTTACGGCGGAAAGATAATTCGATTACCGCAAAATTAACCGCAAAGTACGATTAAATAATGATCAAATACTTGTTATTACAACTAAGTTGGAAAGCGTTTTTTATCCAATAAAAGAAATCTAACTTATAGATAAAACGACCCCTGAATATAGCCGATATTCGACGATGGCACTTAAAGCTCGCTTATCCAGGTTTAAAAGCTTTTAACTATTTCGTAGGTTATTTTCGAGGTGTGAAGATTAAGGATCTTGGTTAAAGACGCCGGAAGGAAAACGAAATTATTACCGTTAAATATAACGTATACGAATACGGAAAGGCGAAACGCCTAAACCGTAAGGCTTGTCGAAGCCTACCCGTAAAACCAGGAACGCGATTAATTATTAATTTTCAAAACCTGGAAAAAAATGGCGACCGTATTAACAGTGTTATGCTTGTAATTAATCGTTTTTCAGGCTATATCTGGGACAGGTATTTTAGCGATAAAATAGCCGAAACAATTATAATAGCCTTCGACCAGGTATTCGCAGTTTTCGAAAGTTATAATTATAAGGTAAAAGTTATAAAATGCAATAACAAGCTGTATGGCAGAAAGCACCAAATCTGAAATTACTTACATTAAAAAAAAAAAAGTTCGAATCGAGCTTTTAGTACCTAATACGTATGCATAAAACGGAGGCGCCGAACGTTCGAGGGATATAATTAAGATAAAAACGATCTATATATAAAAAGAGGCAAAGCTGCTATATTTTCTATAAGTAAAAATTTATTACGTTACAGTTTATTTATATAACCGGATCTTTAAATACATTAAATTGGGACGGAGAGACTCAGTTCCGATCAGAGCATCATTAATAAGCGGGTCACAATAGAATAGCCGAGTGCAGTGGTAATAAAGGCAAATAAGAACACTGTATTTGGGTCCGTGTTAAACTAGACTCTAGAATCAAACATAAGTGCGTAAGTAAATAATGATAACTAATAAGCCATAATGAACATGTCTCGGGGTTGCGCCCGACGGAAAAAGCTCTTAGAAATATATATGTAAAGCTGAAAAACTAATCAGCCAAGCTATGCCCCCCTAGCTCGGCACCCTGCACCATTTCAACCCTCCTTTCTCGAAATGACATTATCCTCAATCCATCTTAAAAAACAAATAAAAATATAACGCAACCAACTCCTAACGCCATGGACCATACATAAACCCCATTGATCAATCTAATTAACGCTTACGCGGGTTATCCTTCATCATTTTCAACTTAAAATTTCGTTCTCGACGTCTGGCCAAATCCTTTTTCTGCTTGGCTCTTTTCTACTCCTTCTAAGCCCTATCCTCTGGTTTCTTTGTACTGATTAAAAACTTGTACCTAGCTCAACCTGGCCATCCTTATGGGAAGTATGGTTTTAGTTTCTGCCCGGCATCCTCGAATATATCTCCCACCCACTTATACGGTATAACATATTAACCTTATACCATTGCCATTGCTCGCTGATCACTAACCTTCGGTTAAAGCTTGTATTTTATCTCGAATGGTAGTCTCGTAGATATCAGATCAGGTCGTATAGCTCTAAATGCCGATAAGCCTGTCTGAATTAATAGGAAAGGAGGTATTAATATCGGAAATGGTCGTACGGATAATTAACAAAATTGATTAAGACGTTATTTTGGTTAGCGTCGTTTACTATAAAGTAATCGGGCAGATTAATTAAAGTTTAGCTTATCGTTATCTTTTTTAGCTAATAAGAACGGGAGGTTTTTAGGCTAATTTTTTACGTTTCTTTTAACGTTTTTATCTTTTAATTTTAGGCCTAGGAATATTTTGATTATGTCGGCAATACTGTTCTTTATTCGATACTGGCCAAATTTTATTCTTTCAGTTATAATTTTGTTTCCTTATTTCGTAAGGTTGCGACCAATAATATAAAAGATATAAGCAATTTACAATCTGCAAGTACAATATCTGGTTTAAGTAAGCATTTTGACGATTACCATACGGGCAGGCGGATTATTAAATCCTAGTTTTCTTTACGCTTTTTGGTAAAGTTAAAGTAATAACTAGGTACGATTCTCGGTGGTATAAATGTCGAATATCAGTACCAAACGCTTTAATCGATCGTATAATATATCAATCCAATACCTTATTAAACCTTTATTAATCGGGACTTTAATTTAGGCGATAGATGAAATACATTTCGGATTATTAGTATTGATCGCTTTTTGGGTCTTACTAAAGATTGGTTTGGACTTACTATGTAAAATTACTTATCCAGCTTTTAGAATAACGGCGATAATTTTTAAAGATACGTTCTAAACGATTATCTGGATAAAAGCAATAATATTTTCAGAACATAGGTAAGTTTTGTTTTAAACGATTATAAGGGTTTACTACAGATATCCAGCCACTTTGTTATACTACAGTTCTTTAACCAATATAATAACGGGTTAATGTTTTTCCATGGACGTTAACCATTAATATCTTTTAGGTATATAGGAATAAGCCGATTAAAACGAATTTAAGGCGCAACTTTTTTTACGGAGTAAAGGGTAAAATTATTGTTGTGCATTTTTTTAAAGAATGGTACCATGTTATTTTTTTCCCCATATAGGTATATTGGCCGATTATACAAGCTTTCCAAAATCCGAAATGTTTAACTTTTTAAAACTTTTACGTTTATTTTGCATAATACGCTTTTTAAACTACGATATAATAACTGGAGATGTACTAATTAATGTGCTTAGATATAGTATTAAGTAATTTAAAGATAATAGTAATAATTGGAGATGATATGTGGTATATGTATGTAGGTATATTGGTGTAAGTATAGGTGCTTTGCAGGTATTAAGGTGTAGTTGTTATATGGGTGCAGGAATTCGCCAGAATCTGCCAGTAACTTGTGCGTCCAACTGATTAAGTGCATTTAAGGTTAATGTACCGAATTTTTGCAGATAAAACGTGTGCGCCGAGAAATTCTCAAAAACTTTTATCCGAAGTTATATAAGAAGGTGCTCTCGTCGTCGCTTTTTTTAATTAGGTATATGCATTCGTTTTTCGCGCCCATATTTCTTTTGCACCTTTTTTGCAATATTACTCCAACTTTTCCCTTTAAACCTAATATATACCCAAATACATATATTATTATTTTCGTTATATTAATTAATATCATTGTAAGTTTTCGTTAGCTATTAGATTTACGCAGTTCCCAGGGTTTTCGCGGAAATGCAGGCTTAAGTAATTTTGTTTATGCTATAAAAGAATCGTCCATTAAAAAAAAGTCCGGTTTAGGTAATAAACCTTTAAATCCTAATATTAAGAAGCCTGTCGATTTCAGGGTTAAGGCTAATATTAATAAAATGAATCAAATTTTTGATTATCGTCGTAGGATCTTGCCGGTGTCAAACTCGTCCATATTTTCCAACTTATTAATCCGTCGTATCGATAGATTTTTAGGTAGCATTCGGGATTTAAAGTTTTTATATAATCCTAATAATGTTTGCAAATAACGGAACTTAATATATCGTCAAGTACTTATTTTTGACTTTACCTTTATTTTCTAGTACAGATTTCGTAATATAGGCTTTAATTAAGATAGTTTATTATTAGAAATACCGGTTATGGATAATCCGTTATATTTAAGACCTTGGCCGATACGATATATATTGCTATTAATAAAGATAATTAAGATAACTTTAAAACCTAATTTAATTCTTGGTGTTATTAAACAGATAGTCGGTAATCGGCGATCAGTAACGCCTGTACCTGTTCCCATTAACCCGCCGATATCCAGTAACAGTTTTATCGCCAGGTTTTCCTTAACGGCTTCGACAATTCCAGCACGTCCAGCAAATCCTCGTATTATTAATCGGACTCCTGGGCTATATATTAACATTAAAGCGTTACGTTTTCGCCGCATTTATTTCGATAATAATCAAAACGTAGCCAGATTTTGGAATAAAAATAGCATTATATATTACGTTACTTTCAAGCATATCGAAATAAGTATTTAAGCTTTTCCGTAACATCGTTAATAAAATCCGTTAATTAATACAAATATTCGGGGTTATGTTTATTAGCGTTATCGATAATCCAACTACTGGTCGGTACTTACAATAACAAATCGAAGGTAAAAATTTTTAAGCAGCCGTAAATATTTAATCTAATATAATTAAGTACTTCCAGTTAATGGAAAACTTGGTAGTTTATTTAATATACGTCGAAATTTATCGGGCTAATCGTTTAAGTTATTTTATGGCTGCTTTTGTTAAAAATTTTAAATACGTTATTAGTTTGTTTATTTAAATATTCGGTATATTTAATTTAATACGTTGCAAATTTTGCGAAAGGCGATATGTAATATCGGAACATTTTGATTAATGCGGAATATATTTATTCTTTAAATATTAATCGATTTTGAACTTTTTTAACGGAACTTATAATAATTATATCGGATTTATCGAAAGGCATAATTATACCTTCCGCGATAAACGGTTTAAAGTATTTAAGGCCAGTTTTTTATAATTATTACGAATTAAAGAAAATATTCGTATAAAATTTTATCCTATTATTAAAATATGCGATAAGGATTAATTTTGAAATAAGGTAAAAAAATATATTACTAATTCCCGGTTCGGGTCGAATATAACGGAACGTATTAATTATAAATAAAACATAATAGTTATCGTATAAAGTATCGGTAAGCGGGACGGTAAAGAAATTTAAAGAAATTTATAAAAGCTTAAAAAAGCTTAAGAAAATTTAAAGGAATTATTATACTTTAGTTTTTCGCAATTAATTACGTTAATCTTTTCCGTTCTCCTAATTATGTCGTCGCTATCGTATTACTGTCGTCCATAACCGCATAACTTTTAAATCGGCCACTAAGTATTTGTATTTTAATATTTGTTTTTATAAATTTTAAAGCTTTAAGCTGCCAGTCTTTAAGTAATTCGACATTCGTAATATCCGAAATGTTAAATATCGTATCGTCAAACTGATCAACAAATGGTTTCGTCTAATCGTTTTTTTATAAGTTAATCAGCTTTTAATATCCTTTTTTATCTTTTACACATTGCTTTAATTTATTAGCAAAGAAAATATTATGCAACTTCGTTTTATTAATTTCCGTCAAATAATATATACCTAAATTAATAATATTACTAATTAAATACGGGCTAATTTAACAGTACTTTAGCTTTATATTTCTAGATATATTTATATGTCGTAACGTATTATATAATAATATCAGGTCGTTTATTTTTAAAAGTTTGCTTTTTATTTTTTTTTATCTATTTTAGTTGCCAATTTAATTATTTTACGGCGCTATTTAACGATTACTTTGCTAACCTTAGTTACGTCTTTAGCTTTTTTTAAAAGCGGAAGTATTTACGTACTTAAATTTTCTTTCGGCATATTTAGGTTTTAAGTCATAATTTTCCATATCGGCAGGACTATTTCGATCGGTAAAAACGCTTTTTATCCGTATAACAGTTTATAAAAGCTAAGGCCATAACTTTTTATAATGGTATTGTCGGCGAAGACCATCTTAGGCAAAAGCTTGGCCCATCCTTTGCCAGTTCCATTCGTTGCTTTTATTAGGGCTTTAGCAATCGGGACGTATCCTTTTTCGATTAGGCCTTGTCGCTAGGCTGCATACGCGGTACCAACTTTTCTTTTAATCTTTAATACGTCGCAGGCTTTAATAACCTTACTTTTGTTCTTTAAGCTTTTATTAATTTTGATCTTAATCGAGATACTATATCGATAAACGATATATTTATTCAAGAATTTTTTAATTATTACTAACGTAATTAATTATAAAGATTTAACTTTTAAATAATCGGATAATTTGCATTTAGTTTCGACCGTAGCTTTGTAATTATCGTTATTAAGCATAAACTAAATATCGATTACTTATATAACAGCTATATTAATCGGCTGCGAAATTTTATAACCCTTTTCGAAGCCTTAATCGGCTGCTTTTTGGCATTTAACATACGTAAACACTGCCTTCCGAATATAACCAAACATATTACGTTAATAATATAAAGTTGTTATACGACGATATGTCGAATTTCGCTCCTTATAGCTATAATCCTTATAACATTACTTAATTACCGCAAATCGCTTTTATTCGGTATTAACTATTCGCGGGCTGCCGGATCTCTTATTTACCTTACGCCCATAAATACCGTCCCAAATAAAGTAATTTAATATTTCCGATTTAAAAATATTTCTTTTTTTCCTTAAAGCTTTATCGAACCGATTAAGGAAATCCAGTATCGTTAAAAACTTTACGTACTTTTACAACTTTTTAAACTAATTTCCGATAAAAGGTCCTTATCGCTAATCTGTATCAAGAAGTATAAAAATTATATTAATTAAAATAAAGTTTAACCGAATAATATTAAGCTGGATATTAATAAAGTTATCGACTTTTTTTTTTATTAATCGTTTAACGCATTTAAAGTTCCAGGTAACTTTCGAAACAAATTATCCGTTATTATATTTTTCTTACTGGGAATATATTTAATTTCGAAATCGAATATCTTTATTTAGGCGATTTAACGAATAATTATAACACCAAGTAAAAAGTTTAAGGAATTATTAATCTAAATTATTAATACCTTAACGTTAATTTTTAATACGAATCGAACTTTATAAATATAATTCCGGAATTTCTTGAAAATTTTAAAAATAATTCGATATTTTAATTTGGTAGCGTCGTAATTTAACTTAGCACCCTTTTAAATATTATTTTTAAAACGCCCGGAATACTTTATTTTATTAATTTATTAACTGAAAATACCTTTAAAACTTTCCTTATTCGCGTTTATTTTCATAATAATTTTTCCGGCATTAAGGTTATAATCTAAGATAATTAAAATCGAAACAGTATTAATCGCTTTTTTTAACGCTTTTTATTACGTAATTTTTATTACAACCTTAAATAAAAGGTTAATATTTCCGGTACAGGTCTATAAAAGGTTTTATTTTAATAACGATATACGGAATAAATATTCGATAATAAACGATAATATTTAAAAAAAACTTTAACTTCCCCAACGTTTTTACATAACTAAATCTGTAAAAGCTTTTTTACCTTAATTATATCTAATCGCCGCCTATTTATTCCGTAACTAAATCGGATTATAACGGTTATTTTTTAATATTACTAAAACTTTTTTATACTAATTATCGTATTAACAAGCTTATAATTAAAAAAAGTTTTGTTTATGTTAACGATATGCTTATAAATGAATCGCCGAATTCCTGGAAAGATTTTTTTATCGTTATATCTTATCTTTAAGCCTTTAACCCTAATGTTATCGACAAATAACCGGGTTATATCGGGCATTAAATCGTCCAAAATCTTTTAAACCATACGGCAAAAATAAGCTATAAAGTTGGTAAACCTTTAAAGTATAATAATATACCTTAAAAGTTTTAATAATATTACGAAAGTGGTAAAGTTTCTGTTAGCTAAAGCCAAAATAACTTAATCGTAACTTAAAAAAAAATTTACCAAGGTAACTAACAAGCATATAACAAAATCCGCAGAAAATTCGTCGCAATTATCCAGTATAAAAGCATTTTACAAAATAACAGCATTTAATTTAGTCGTTAAATTAATTAATCGAAAGTTACCATTCTTTTTTTCGACTAAAAACCAAGTATTCCTATATGCAACATAAAACTATTCGAAAATACGTCGCTAAATACATACTTTTAATATTTCGATTAGCTTATCTTTAATACTCGCCGGCACTGTTATGCCCTTAACTTTACCACGCCTTATAAAGGATCGTTCGGATCTTATAATCGGGTAAAGCATTTAATTTAATTCTACCACACTTTTTCCAATTTTAAATTAAAGCAGCATTTTTACGAAAAAGTATTTCCTTAAAAAAGGCCTTTTTTACGCGGGTAAACTTATTTCCTAATTAATTAAAAACTTCGTCGGCGCGTTTCTTAGCAAGTCGGGTTTCTCGGGGCATAATAGTAAATCTAAGGAACAAAGCAACCAAAGGTATATTAAACTTATCGGGCTTTTCGCCATCCTAATTAATAACTTGCTAAACTTTCTCGAATTTTTTAGCTTTCTAATTCGGGTTTCTAAAGGGTACTAATCCATTAAAGGGTACATCGTCGACAGGGACTACTTTCTTCCACTTGGGTTTATACGTCGTATTAATTTAAACGGTTCGATTATTATTACTTTTCTGTTATATTTCGTCTTATAATATTTTATATAAAGTATACGCCAGTTCTTCGTCGCTAAATTAACCTAAAATCTTATCTCCGGATTCCAGCTTATTATTAATAATTTCCTAAATAATTTTTCCGTCCTAATTAATACAAGTATTACTAACCGAAAAAATATAAAGGCTTATAATTTGCTTATTTATCCTTTCGTTTATAGGCTTGTTTTCGCCAGTAAAGCGGCTTATTAATTTACCGGCTGCTCTTTTTTCAAGCTTTTCGTTAATACGAATACTACGCGTAATACGTTTTACAAAAATTAAAAAGATAATGATCTTCGACGGGCCAAACTCCAGGGTTTCTTTTATTACGTCCGGGTTTATATTAAACGTTATTTTGGATTTGGCTATAAAGTTAAATCCTAAAATTAATAATTATTTAACGTAATAGTTATTAACGACAAATAATAAAATGGTAATTAATCGGCCAACTAACCAAACGGGAACTTCGATAATACCTTTAAATAAAATCCCTTTTTAAAAATTAAAGCCTAAAAACGATACGCGGATTTGTCGCATAGCTAATCCAAATCGCTTAACGTACAACACGACTATAACGTTCGATTTTGCTCCAATGTCGATAACTCCATTAATCAAATCCTCGCTACCTTCGTAGCCTACTTTAACTGCCAGTCTAAATAAAAAGGTAATATATTCAGCTAACCTGCATTACTGGATCGACAGAAGTTTGGTTTTTTTCTAGCTTTTTATTTTATAACCGATATCTATGGTAAAAATCCTAACGGGTCTTCTTATTTCTGGAACTTTTAATCCTCGTATTTCGGTTTCGGTCATGTTAATCGTTTCCTTATCTTTGCGATTAAATACTTCCAAAGTTTTAGCGGCCATCAAATTGTTAAAAGCCTTTCCGAAGTTTAGTCAAACTTCGATCAATTCGAACCAAGTAATTTCAAATTTTTTCTTAAAGTTTTTCCGGATTTTCTTTTCCTAGACTTTAATTATATGCTTATCGATCAGGCCTTTACGGGTAAGGGTATTATCCGTTTAAGTAATATCGTTTATTTAAATGATACTGGCATCTATTTAGGGGATGTTATCTATCTAAGCGCCGACTTCCATATTATAAAACGAAAATTCTTCGTACATTAATTTGTCGTTATTAATTTCGTATTCGGTTTTATTCCTAAAACGCTTAACTATTATAACGCTAATAAGTACCGCCAACTAATCAAAGTCGTTAATCTCCAAGGCTTTAATTTTCTCCAGATACCGGGTACCTTTACTTTCGATAAGGTTACTCCATAGCTATTTACGTAACGGTACCTTTTTATAAAAAGGCTTTCCGTTATAGTCGACAAAATAAGTTATGTAAATCTCGGTTACCTTATTCTAATTACTATTAGGCTCTTGTCGATTCGGCTTTTAAGATTATAATATACTTTTAAAGTTTAATCAAACTATTAATATCTTGGTCGGGGCTAATTAATTAATTGTTTACTGTCCGGAAAATGTCTTTTCGCTAATCAAAGTACCGCATCTTTTCCTTAAATCGGGCAGGGAATGCTGGCGAACTATGAATCCATTTTAAAATCTTTTTCTAAATTGGAATTTTCTGCTTAATCGCCTAATTCTTTAAAACCTAAAAGAATTAAATTATACCTAACGCTATTTTATTTTCCGGAGATCCAAGGAAAATGGTATATTTATCGTCGGCGAGTAAGACCAATCCTATAATTTCCATATTAACAAACAAACAGCATTTTTGCATAATATATCCTGGCTTTAAACAGAACCAACAGGTACTTTAATTAAAATTGCCAAAACGTCCACCTTGGCCTTGGTAACCTTTACGGTAACCTCCTCGGCCTCGGTATCCACCTTGTCCACGGTAAAGGCTTAATCGAATATAATCATCCAGTTAGAAACTAACTGCATTAATCGACGGGTTAGTACTATAGTTATATACCTAAGGTACTTTCTGTCCTGGCGGAACGTAATACTATAATATTTAAGCTACCTTTCGGTTATGCATTTTTTCATTAAAAGCTTTTAAATTTTGGATTTATTAAGCTTGTAGGATTTTTATGTTCTATAGCGTACTCGTAATCTTTAATACCTAATTAATACGGTTAAATGGTTTTAGTCGCAATTAAAAACTTCTTAGTCGTTATTATTTAGGCTATTAAGTCGGGTAAAACCGTTCTTTTTTTTTTTGATTAATATCGAAACGAACACCTTTTTGCTATCGCCTACGTCTTTTACATTTAAAAAGTCCTACCATATTTAAAGCCCAGTCTTTAATTAACAGCGAAACATTATCGGTATTGGTTACGTACAAATGCTCCAGCTTTATGGACGAATTATTAAAAATCCCTTCGAAATAACTGACAAACAACTTTTCCAGTAAGCTTTTAATATATTCGTTTTTAGTAATTATCTTGCTTTTTTGGTTAACTTTTTCCAGGATGTTTTTTATTCTAACAGCATGCTCCAGATAATACTTATAAATATAATCAGGAATACCGCCTTAAGCTTATTTTATTAAAGTCCTTAATCGATCCTTAACGGTCCGAATCTGCTTTAAATTTTGCAACTTAAAAGTTTTTAAGATACGTTTAAACGTTTTATCTTACTAGATTACGTTATTAAATATAACTTTAACCCGGTTTTTTATAAAAGGGTTATCAATTTAATAAAGTAATTCGACGATTATTTTCAATTCTTTAAACTTATATTTCGTAAATAATTTATAAACTTTTTCAAGCTAGTTGGTAGCTTTAATTCCTAAAAAGCAAAGGTCCGAGAAAGCCGATAAATCCGGGAAAATTATAAAAAACGAAAACTTATTTATAATAAAAATAAGGAACTCGTAATTAAATTAATTAATAAGTTTAAAAGATATAACGTCCGGTATAAGTACTTCCAGTTTTATAAATAACTTTAAATTCTAAGTTAATATAATATCTCGTTTTTGCGGTATATTAATAACGATTTTAGGATTTACTTGAATAATCGTATCCTTAACTAGCTTTAAGATTTTAATCGGATTATTAATACTTTAGGATTTAATTTCGTTAAGCTTACTATCGTAAAGGTTTTTTATTAATCGGTATTAAGCGGTCGTATTTAAAGCAAAACTTTGATTTTTCGTAAAGCTAAGGAAATTCGGTACTGGTAACAATCCGTATTATAAATGGAGTTAAAATAGCAATTTTAAAAAGCTTCGATAAGTTTGTAGAAAACCTGCTAAAGCTTATTTTAAACTAATTAATATTACTAATTTTTAAATTACTTAAGTTTTAAAATATTGCTTTAAACGGAATATGTTTAGGCATAAGGTAAATAACTATCCGCAATAATTGTTTTAAGTACATTTTCTCTTTTTTTCAGACTTAAAAAGTAGGTAACCTTTTTCTTTTATTATCCGTCCGATAGCTTTATCCTAATTATCGTTACATCGCTGGATATTTAATCGCATCTTTTTTAATTTGCTAATTAATACCTTTATTATTAATTAAAACGTTATAACATTTAAACTTAACAAAAGAAATAAATTCTAAATGATACCGCCTAATAATAATCAAATTAAATATTATCCGATTAACCCCAGGAAGGTCTAAAATATATTTTGTAACGTATTTTCCCTAATTCCTACATTATGTTAAAAAACGTTATTCCTTTTTCGATACTTTTTTTTCGCATGTAAAATAAGTAGCTTTATAGTTTTATTTCTTTTTTTGCTCGTATTCGCTGTTTCGTTCATATCGTTAATCTTATCGTTGCTGCATTTATTTTAATTAGTTTAAATCCTAATAGCTACGTCGCCAGCGACGCAGTTTTAGCTTTTTTAACCCTTATTAATTAAATTTCATATTTTATTTTATTACGTAATTTTCCTGTTAATACGTATAATGTCCTAAATTGCGCAATCGGTTCAAAACTTGGGTAATTAATCTATGCTTTAAAGCCAGTTATTTATACGTGCTTATATTCCTTTATTATCGTCCGAATAAAACTGTTTTCGTAATAAAGCCTTAATTTAACAACTTCTTTTTATTAATCGTACAAAAGGTTACGTTTTGTTATAATCGCGGTCGTTAATTGCATGCCGTTTAAGTTATCGTATCTGTAGCCATTATCGTAATCGTATTCGAGTTTAGATATATTTAATCAGAACTTCGTCCCTTCCGTTCCTTCCGACTTGTTAATCGAAGATTAATGTCCGTCGGCAGCTAATAGAAGCTAGTATCCTTTTCTTGGCAGCTACTTAAATTAGAACGGGAAGATTTAATTCCGATTAGAGCATTATTGATAAGTGGGTCACGATAGAATAGCCGAGTGCAGCGGTAATGAAAGCAAACAAGAACACTGTATTTGGGTCCGTATTAAACTAGATTCTAAAATCAAACATGAGTACGTAAATAGATGATGATAACTGATGAGCGATAATAAACATGTCTCGGAGTTGCGCCCGGCGGAAACAGCTCCTAGAAATACACATGTAAAGCTGACTAACTGATCAGCCAAGCCATGCCCCCTTGGCCCGGCACCCTGCACCATTTCAACATATTTAATTAGCTATCGTTATATAAGCGCTTTTATATTTACCAGATAAATAAAAGAAAGGACAATAGTTATAGACAGAAAACTTTACCTATGTTATTTTCGAATTTATAGGTTCAAAATTCATGTTTTAACAAAAAGTATATAAGGCAAGCAAAATACAAAACGAAAGTTCGATTCGAAAGCTTAGATTAGTTACTTTATAAGGTACCAATTATTAAATATTTACCGTATATGAAATCTCTTAATGAATAAGATAATAACGATTCGTAACGTTATCTTCGACGTAGAAAATATCTTTAACGGTAACTTGGACGACCTTAAAGATAACCTTTTTAAGGTAATCGAAGACGAGTTACGTTATTTACTTGATAAAATCGAATCTTTAAAGGGTTCACTCCTCGAATTTAGGCTTAGGGTTTACGAAGAAGATAAAGAAATTACGTAACTATTAAACGTAAGCTTAGATAACGTCGTTAAAAGCAATAACGTAGTAAATTCGGACTAGGCAAAAAAATCTTTGAAGGAATTTAATTCGTATAAACTTAATCAACTTTATACGCATACTTATTTCGTTCTTTATCCGACGCCCGATTTTATTTCGCCGCGTTTTATTGCCTTATTAGCTGTTATTATTCGAATTGCCCCGGTTTTAAAGAAAAAAGCAGTTATAAGCGCCGTTTTTAAAAAATGCAAAGGTATCGATAAGATTTTTAATTCCGAAATTGTATACCGTACTTCGAACTAAAAGGTTACGTTTAATATAAAACGTTTAAGTTCGGTACTCAAGTTAAGGTACGGAAAGTAAAAAAGTAAGGTATAAACTGCCCGGATAGTAAACCGATCGCATCGTTACTTTAATGGTATAAAAATAAAAGCTAAAGTTAATACCTTGGAACTTAATCAAATTAAACGCTTATTATAGGCAGGAAAAAGGATTTATCGAAAATATCTTTCGTTAACTTCTAAAAGTTATAAAAAGTCACGAAATTACCTTATAAAGAATAAATTTCGGAAAACAAAAAGAATTTATTTAAACAGTTATAAAAAATCAAATTCGTAAAAAAATACGACCGCAAAAAGGTTAACGGGAAATAACTCTTTAATTATACGTAAATATACGTTTACAAGTTTAATAAACATAAAAACTTTTTAAAATACAAAGTATATTTAATAGTACGAAATAATTAATAAGTTTATAGAAAATACGAAAATAATTATGTTGCCACTTTTACTAAACGAATTGTCTGAACCTTTATTGCTATAATTACGCGATTCGACCTAAAGTTAATATAGTACGACGCAATAAATGCTTTTATTAACGTAAAGCTAAATAAAGAAATTTATATAAAAATGTTACTAAAATACTGAAACCGGGAATTATTTTGTATCTTTTTAAAGCCTTATACGGATTAAAAGAATTTTCCTTGCTTTGGCAAAAGAGACTGTCGAAAATACTTGTTTAGTTAAGTTTTACCTTTATCCTTTACGAACTATTTTATTTAGCGCGAAATAGCATTTTCGTATTTTTTTATGTCGATAATATCGTTATCGCTTACAGAAAAAAACGTGAAAAAATTGCTAATGCCGTAATTAGCTAGTTTAAAATAAGGTACAAGCTTACTGGAAAAAAAGAACTTTAATAATTCCTAAGAACTAAAGTTATCTGAAACTGATCAAAACGTCGGATATAGTTATTATAGTCGTTATATATTAACAAGCTAATTAAATTAACGAAAGGAAAATAAGTTCCGGACGAGCGAATATTTCTATAAAGAATAAAAAGTTACTTTCCAGTTAGAAAGTTGTAACTGATTACTTTATTAAGGTATACGAAAGGAAGATCAGCTTAATACTATACGCTGCAGTTATTATTCGTCCGGATATAACAATTACAGCCTTTAGACTGGCGAGATTTAATATAAATTCAAGTCCAGAATATTATATAAAAGCAAACCGATTTATTTAATACCTTTTCGAAACGAAATATTACTCTCTAGAATACGGCGGAATAGATATTTTCGAGGTAACTAGCGACGCTTTCTTTGCCGACAATTCGATCGACCGAAAAAGCTTTTAAGCTTATATAATACGTCTATTCGGCGGTTCTATCGGATGGCGCGCCAGCAAGCAAGATATAATGATTACTTTTACAACAAAAGCGGAATTATTAATACTTACTTAAGCTGCAAAGAAGGCTATATACGTATTACGATTAGTTAAAAAGCTCGGAATTCGATTTAATACTTCGATTATTAATATTTAGTAAAATAATAAGCAAATTATTAAGCTTTTTTATACAGATATTACCCAGCTTGAAATAAAGTTAAAATATGTAAAATATTTAAAATTACTAGTTGCGATAAAACGCAATTCAAAAAAAGATCGAAGTAACATATATTTTTACGAACGATATAATTGTAAATAAGTTAATAAAAGCTTTTCCTATGGCGTTTTTCGGACTATTCATTTGATAGTTAGGGTTAACGGATATTAAAAAAAGAATATAGAAACTTGCTTCATCGAGATCAGGCCCTATTTTTGAGGTTGTGGCTGCGCCTGCGGTGCAGACGTGGCTAACGCTTTTGATCAAGCAGTAGCTGTAAGGGTCAAATGTATCACTAAACCTTTTTTTTTAAAAAAAGGCCTACAGAAACAACAAAACCTTCAAAATAGGGCTTGATGGCAAGTTGTGATTTTTTGGCCTCAATTGCACCGCTTCCATACAAATTCGTAAAAATTATCATCGTCAACTTTCGTAATATATACTAATTACGAAATCTCCAATGTTATAACCTATATAATTTAACGTAAAATTGAAATCTTTATCTTTTAATATTATTCCGATCCTAATTAAGGCAAATTAAAAAGCGCTATAAAGAGAAAATGGCCGAAAATTTTCATTGTACTATATTGCAACCCGTTACCCCTTTTTAGTTAGCACGATAATAATAAAACTTTATAAGCCAAAATAATAATATACAGAGCTTAAGACCGCCTATAATAAACTCCGAGGCATATTTTTTTCCTGGTCAGCCAAATGCGCGCGACGTACTGGAAAGTTTAAGGTAAATATCTTAGATTTTCGAGGACTTAACCTTTTAAAGCGAAACTTTTATCCTTATTCGATAGCTTTACCGGTCAGTTGCTGATATAAACGTAATTAACCTATATGCTAACGTTAAATGTACGGTCGATAACTTTACCGAAACTTTGCGCCGTCGGTTTGTTCGTTTTATATTAAACGTTATACTTAGCGAGTAAGGCTGTATTTTACGGAAAGAATAAATAAATACGGTATATAATCTGGTTTTCGGAAAGCTTGATATTTTTTTTTCGTTACTAAAATAAGCTTTGCAAAGTTCCTAATTATTCAGGCTTTTTTTTTTAATAACCGACCTAATTATTATTTAAGTTATACCTTTGGTTAAGTTAGTCGAAAGATAACTAGCTTTTGTATTAGCAGTATTATATTTTACTTTTGGTTTGATATCCGCGGAAACTAAAAAGTTCGATTTAGAAATATTCGAACTTATAACTGCCGGATAGCATAGTTATATTATTTTTGGTTCTGAATAGTTCCCAAGTGATTAATTCCAGATTGCCATATTAAATTTTATTTTCGAACGACGATATAACTTAATTGTTATTAATAAAGCATATTTGTTATCGGAAAAGGAAATTTCCGGCCTGAATATATTAATATCCGCACCCTGCGTTTTATTTTCCTTGCTTACCTATATTGGTTTACGTATACCGTAACCGTTAGCGGTAATATAAAGAAAAAGATTGAGAGATATGGTGGTTTTAGTAAAGCTGGAGGTTTAACTCGATATGGCTATAAGGTAAAGGGCCGGCGTTTCAGTATTAATCGCTCCGAAATCGATATTATTATCTTTTCATAATTAAAGATTAACGTTCGAATTAGGCGTATTTGGATTTCCTGCTAATTAATATACCCGAATTATTAATTAATCTTTGCCAGGTTTAGTTTAATAGGTTACGTATTATTATTAAAACCATTTTTGATGTTAATAACCGAAAGAAAATTATAGATATCCGAAATTATCTAATCAGGATTATGGTAAACCGGGGGTATATGTCGAAGGTTATAAAAGAAGTTATTAAGTTTTATAGCTTCGAAATGCTTCACGGAAACCAGGTTTACGTATACGACAAATTAAAAAAGCTTGATATTTTTATCCGTATAGTGGTATTTACCGTCGCTTTTGGATTAGGTATAAATATTCCGGATATTAGTTAAATGGTATAATAGGAAATTCTGAAAAGCTTTTCGATGGAAAACTTATAATAGCGATTTGGTCGAACGGTTCGTAGCTATAAGCAAATAAACATAATCAGTTATGGATAAGCCATATTATTTGTACTTTATTAAGCATTCGATAGGTATAGAATTAAGCCGTTTATTGCAGAACTGGCTGAAATAATGAAGAAAACTTAGGCCTGGTAAATTAAGGACCATACTGCTTATTAGAATATAAAGGTTGCAGTGGAAATTAACGTTACAGATTCGGATGGTAAGAAAAACGGTAAGTTATTTGTTATAAATGATCTAGATTAGAACGAGATAGTCGTCGAACCCCAATCTTATTTTTCGGCTAATTAAGATATTACTTGCGTTATCCGTAGATTTTTTAAATGGAGTTATCTTAATCCGTGGAATAGGACGAAGATAAGGCTTTACTGGCGTATATCATTTAATGGCGAATGCGTACATAAAGAAATTTTGACATATTTTTTAAAAAAAAAGGGAACTTGTTATATTAGAAAAGGACCGTAATACCTTTATTTCGGCTGGATTTTGTTAGAATTTATATACGTTTGGTTTTATTTATATACTAAGAATTTTAAATCCGAAAAGACTTATATAAAAATAATTAAAAGCCCGTTTGTTAAAAGCGGTTACTTAAAAAATAATCGAATTTTGATATAAACAACGGATAAACGAATTATTTTTTGAACGGTCGTTTCCGTTCGGCGGTAAGTAAACAAAGTAAACGTTTATTTTTATTAAGCTTAAGCGGTTTTTACTTAACACGTTTTTAAATAAGCCGAACGAAGTTAAAAGTTCTTATTTAATCGTTGGTACCGTCGGATTAGTTAAAGCGGTTCCCGGGTGCGATACATAGCAATATTGGAACGTTTTAAAAGATTACCATTTTTCTGCGCTATGTTTAATTTACGAAAAAGCCGTATTTTCTATTTTATAAAAGGTACGGAAAACTTTTTGCAAACGGCGGAATTTGCTTAATTTAAAGCAGCGGCGTTATATCCCCATGTTTCGGACCGATTTATATAAGTTACAGACGATTACCGCGTTACAAGGTCGATAAATATCGGAAAAAATCGCAAGGCCGCCGCAAGCCGCATATAATTCTGATTAAAGTATACCATATATAACCGTTCGGTTCGAACTAATAACTGAAAACTTAACGGCAATCCTAACAATTTAAATACCAACCCGGCATACAGATTATACGCTTCGCAACTTGGAGTCGTAACTCCGATAATCGTAATACTTATACCCGTACGCATAATTCGCGATATATTAGATAATTTTGACTAAAAACTTACGACGTTTCCGTTATTTATAACGTTAACCTAAAGCCTACCGTTTTTCAACATATTTAATTTGCTAGTTTTACCTTCGTTACCGTACCTATATTCGCTTAATTCGTTTGCTTTCATATCGTTACCGGAATCGCCGGCTTTACCAAAAAGTAACAATACGTAACCCGACGTTACAAACAATATATCGGAAAATGAAGCCGAAGTAGCAGTCGTTATCGAGATCAGAAAATCGCGCGCTGAAAGTAAACGGTATTTATCCGACGATAGTAATAATTACGATACCAGGTTGAAAATTAGGAAACGAAATCCGGCCGGTTTTAATTAAAGCGGATAACGGAAAATGCGTTCGGCTTTAAGGTAAGGTTACGGTCGTAAGGTACGATAAACGTAAATATTTACGTAATATCGGTTAAGGTTAATAATTTAAGAAAATATTAAAATGTTAAATTATTTTTAACTTTTTGGGATAGGTTTTGGCTAGGTCCTGCGACGTTATGTATCTGCCTAGGTTGTTAATAAGTAAGGTATATTGAAGGTCGAAGCGGACGTTATAATTTTCTCGCGGTTTTTAACGGTATATCTTCGAATTCGCTAAAGTACGGGACGTTATAGGTATACTTCGCCAGCTTACCTAAGTCCTTGCAGGATATTAACATCGTTTAAAAATCCGAGATAATATTTCCTTTATGCTAAAATAATTTGATTACGTAAAAAAGTAGTTAAATAATACGAACGAAGTTATTAATATAGGTTTTACTTATTATATTTATTTTATTAGTTCTAAGTTCATTAGATATTATATAAGTATTAGTTTTTCCTGATCCGAACTAACTATACGTTATTACGGATATGTAATAAATTTTTTAAATTAAAAAAATCGACGAATTTTAATATCATATGTTTTTACCTATAATCCATGACGCTTATTAACAGTTTATCCTTTTTAACTTATATTTCTTAATCCATATCGCCGAATTAAAATTTCTTAAATTCTATCTTCCGGTCCCTTGTTTCGAGCTTGTCGTATTAATTTTTAAAATGTTCCTATTTTTTTAACTTTTAAATTACTTTAGTTCGGGTCGATTAACTGGCATAAGAAATCTAATGTGCGGGTAAATAAATAACATAAATAATCTTTCGCTAATATTAGAAAAGTTATTTTTTCGCTAGAAGTATAACTACTTCGACGTCCGTTTCTTTTTAAATACCAGCTCGAAATGTTTAGGATCCCGGCTTTGTAATAAATCCGGAACCTTTACGTTTTATAATTTTATTTTCTTGGGCCCGTAAGTACTATTCTTTGGAGCCGGTTTTTAGCTAGCTTTCTTTGAGGCTAGTTACGTACGTTATCGCCTTTTTGCTAGAGATTTCGGTAATTATGGTATTCTTGCGGTGAATTGTTTAGGGTTTTAATTAATACACGCGGATTCCTGTTACTTATTTCGTCGCTATTTCGATAAAGATTTCGGTAGTTATAAGTCATTCCCGTCCGGTGCTTTTTCCGGACTTTCGGCTATATTTTTTGACGCTGGATACTCGGAAATAAGACTTATCGGCATTTCCGGCTGCGGCTTTTGAAATTTTATTTTCCGACCCGTTTAACGTATAAGGGTATAAGGTTTTTATTGCTTAATACTGCGCTTTTTCTTTTTCGGCTTAACTCGGGTTCCGAATAGGATTCGAAATTCTATATCGGAATTCTATATAAATACGGACATATCCGAATACGGTAAATAATTACCTAAGTCTTAGCTATTAGCACCTAATATATTTCGATACCTAAGCATCCAATTATTATATATAGTTATTTGATTACCAGCTAACTCCTTATAATTACGGACTTTTTTTTGTTTAATATTATAAAAATAACGTTTATATAATATATAATATACGATATATTGCGGTTTTCTTTTTTTGATCGGGACTATAAAATTACTATATCTCTAGTACTATTTATATTATGCAAGTTATTATCAATTATGAATACCCGGAAGCGTTAAGCAGCCCGATTTATACGGGCTTTTAAAAAAATAAGCGTTCATTAAATTTATGATATAAAGGGTGTTTGCTTTGCAGTTTTAAAGGCTTATTATCTAATAATTCGTATTTGCTTATTTATTAACTTTACCGAAATACTTCGGTATAAAAGAAACGCATGAAGTTATATACTATTTTGTAATTTCGGTCGGGTTTTGGTAGAAACGGGAATTATATAACGTTATTATATATAAATGTATTTGTTATAATCGTTTTAAAAGTTATGTATTTACAATCGGAGTTTTTAAATATCTACTAAAATGCTATTCCGATATTATCGCTGGTAAAATATACGTTAAGGTATATATAACGTAGAGCAAATTATACCTTTTCGCATATAATAATAAACCCCGTTTTATTAAGCCCTTATACAAGGTCGAATGGGTTCAAGCCTTATTTTCCAGGCTGAGCCAAATACACAGAAAATTATTACACGATGTAATTTGCACGATAGATACTATACCCAGCACCTTCGAACACGATAACTGATTAATGGTTTTCACGGTTAGGATAGATTGATACCTTAGTCCTATAAAGCTTTACTTTGAAGCCGAATGCGTAGTTGCCGATAAGCTTCGACCCTGATGAACTTTATGCCCGTTGGCTGGTTCGGCAGAGTCCTTAAAAGTCCGAAAGATAATATGATTTAGGAAATGTTAAGCTTTGCGCGGTAAACCTTAAGGATAAACCTTAACGGTAAACTTTAAAAATAAACCTTAAAGGCAAACTTTAAAGACAAACCTTAACGGTAAACCTTAAGGATAAATTTTAAAGATAAACCTTAACGGTAAACCTTAAGGATAAACTTTAAAAGCAAACTTTAATAGTAAACCTTAATTGCGCCGTATTACGTATAAAAGGCTAACATTTTTCCGAGCTATTGCTAGTTTTACGGTTCGATCGTTTTTACGCTTTTTCGAGTTACTTAAAACAGCATACCGCGTAAGTCCGAATATGCGATACCGGTAATCCGGAACCGCAAAATTTCTACAAAAATCATTTCATTAACGGTACATAATTCCCACCAAAATTTCGGATAAGCTAAAACTGTCGACACTACTGTCCACCTAAAAAACCTTTCCCAAGAAAATCGACTCCGGCTTTTGATTTTCGGATACGATTTAATTCGAAAAAGTAACGGTAATCGATTTTTGTAAGATTATATGCCGAAGAATATGACGATTATGACGGAACTATTGGCGAAACTGGAAGGGGAAGATAATAACCCGCTTAATAACTTCGACGTTCAGATTTTGGAACGGTATACGCTGGAAAACTACGAGCGATGGTTTGCCCGGCTGTTCCGGATTGCGAAGACCGTCCAGAATTTCGACAAGAATTGACGTGGATAGGAGCTGCGAGAGGGATGGGTTTAGTGAAGCTTAGGAATTGAGGTAGCAATCTATCATTTTATCCAATTTTGTCTACACGGTTACGTCCTTTCTAGGGAGAATTAAGCCCTTATAATATTATAATTTTGTCGAATATTATGCTGGCGATATTCGTATTTATTATTTTATTAGCTACTAAAAGGTTTTGACGAAAAGCATATTTAGCTAAGAGTAAGGTATAAAAAATGGCGCCGTAATTAATATAATTCTCGACGAAAGTTAACCTGGAAGCATTTTTATTTTTATGTACGCCTTAATTTTTTGGGAAATCGCTATATAAATTTCGGATATGGTCGCCATATTTCAGTTTATTAAATGGCAGTAGTACTATTTTGGCAACTGTATTACGTTAAGTACCATATAAAAGTTTTTTATGCTTAGGAAATTTAGAAGTATTATAAGTTTACCGAAAATACTTTTAGCTAATTAAAACTAGAATTATAAAAAAAAAATATAAGATATAATCAATAAGGTAAAGTTTGTATATTAGGTAATTTCTAAAGGTATTACTAAGAATAAAAAGAAATATATAAGGTTTTATAATATATAAACGAAACTTACGGATAATTAATAAGTTATAAGGAAATCCGAAAGCAATATATATAATTAGGATTAAAATGTACATAGTTTTAAAGGTATATAATTATAAATATGTAAGTAGTTAAGTTTGTAAAAGTTACTAAATATTAACTTAAAAGGTAATATTATTTTTTTCTATAACGAAGCAATAACGTCCCACACGGTTAAACGGGACACACGATTAAGCGGGACACTTTTTTTTAGCTATTCCAACAACACATCTTCAATTGCCCATTTCTCAACAACTACAATATGGAACGCCTTACAAAAAAGCGAAAATAAACCTAACCATTTAGGCAAAAAAAGAAACCCGAAACTTAATTACAAAAAGCTTAGTTCTATTTATAAAGTCCCTTATTCTACCTTAAAGGCCCGATATTATGGTAAACGCGTTTGAACCGATATTATTTTTCCCAAGCAGAAATTGACGCCGACCGAAAAAAAATCGATTGCCGACCAAATCCTTAATCTAAATAGGCGAGCGTTTCTTGTCCGGCTTTAGCACGTTAAAGACATGGCCAATATACTGCTGGCCCGGCACATTATAAAACGTATTGGAATTAATTAAGCGTCGAGCTTTGTTAAACGGCAAAAAAATCTTTAAACGCGTTTAAATCGAAAAATCGATTATTAACGCGTTTTATGCGAAAATCCAGAAACGTTTTACAAATGGTTCGCGCTTAATCGGGTTACAATCGTAAAGTACGCCATCGTAAAAAAGGATATTTATAACTTCGACAAAATTGGATTCTTAATAAAGCTTTTTATAATAACGGGCATAGTAATTACTAATACAGAAAAACGTAAAAAACCTAAACAAATATAATAAGGAAATAGAAAATAGGTTATAGTTATCCAAGCTATTAATTCCTAAGGTTGGGCTATACCGCCATTTGTTATTATAGCAGGAAAGAATTATCTTAAATTCTGGTACCGCGATAACTTACTATTAGCAGCCGATTGGAAAATCGTATTAAGTAATAATAACTGGACAACAAATAAATTAAATCTCGAATAAATCCAGCATTTTAACAAATATACTCGGACACGTACGAAAGGTTCGAAACGTTTCCTTATCCTCGACGGCCATAAAAACTACCATTTAATAAAATTCGAAAAATACTGCGCTAATAATAACATTATCACGCTTTATATAGCCGCGTAATTTTCGCATCGGCTTTAACCTTTTAATATATCTTGTTTTTTTATTTTGAAACGCGTTTATTTACGGTATATCGAAAACCTAATACAACGCCATTATACTTATATTACCAAAGAAGATTTCCTCGCCGGCTTTTACGACGCGTTCCAAACTGCCATAACGTCCGATAACTTCAAATCTAAATTCGCAAAAGCTGGTTTTGTTCCATTCCGTCCCAATAACGTTCTTTCCGAATCACAGGTTCCTCTAATTGTACTTACGCCGACCGTTTTCCCGCTAACCTCTGCCGGTTACATTCGTTCCCCGCCCGCAAACCCCCTTAAAAATATCAAGGAAATAACGCCGCAATCGCATTACTTATAAAAATAAGATTAAAAACTAATAAGGTAATTAGTTAATTAAAATAACTAAATCGGTTTATCTTTTAACCAAAAGTTATTTGTTAATTCTGTGCGAAAGTATTTTTCTTCGGGAAAAAGCTACCTAATTGCGCGTAAAGAACCACGTCTTAAGCAAATGTCGCAGGACCAAAAATAAACGTTTTCTTTAAAAAAAAAAAGGAATATCTACTATATAAAAAAAACAAGCTTTTTTAGCCTAAAAAAAAGAAGGGGATAAAATGTCAGATATAGGGGACATCAGTTGTGTTCAATTAATTGGCTAGTTGCGTGCACTTTCGCAACGCGTACTAATCTTTGAAGTAGTCTAGCCGCGGAACATAAATGCTCCGATCAGAGGGTATCTTATCGGATATGAGTGCTAGCGCACCCTGCTAGCTGACACACCCCCTTAACGCCTCGACGCAGTCACGGCGTTAACCGTCACACTTCATCACTTCCTAGAGCCGCAGCATTCCATTCCACCTCTCCTCCGGCGATCGAATCCTCCTGATTAGCCAATTCCTCCTTTGAAATCACTCGCAGGTTGTTCCTCCGCCGATTAAAGGCTTCCGTAACATCCACTAATCCTAACTGCTTTCTGAAGTGCTTGAAAGGTTTTCGTAACAGGGCCTTTGTTAATCCATCAGCTAATATGTCGCCCGTAGGCGTATAGTCCACTCTGATCATGTTTTTCTCTGCGGCTTTTCGCAACCAGTGATTATGTATATCCATATGCTGCAGCTTCGTCTGTAACAGGGCGACGTCGGCGTTGATAAGCCGAATGGTCTGTCGATTATCGCATTACATATTTAACGGTCCAGTATTTAAAGTAACTTTTAATTCTTTAATTAATCGAAAGTTAAATAAGGCTTTTTTTGCAGCCTGCGCAAAAAACAATAACTCCGCTTTTGTTATAAAAGTAATCATTATATCCTGCTTGTTCGTCTGCTATCTTATCACTTTTCCGAATAACTTTATAACATAAATTTAAGAACTTTTTCGATCGATCGTATTATCCGTAAAGGAAACGTCGCTTTAAGTATTTAACGAATCCTTACCCCCGAACTGCAGCGTTAATGTTTTAGTCCCGATTAGGTATAATATAACCCGATCGGCAGCTTTATAATGCGCGTCGTTAAGGTTCAGGTTAAATCGGGCAAATCGGGATACCGCAAAGGTTATATCGGGTCGCGTATTAACTACTACGTACAGGATAAAACCGATCTTTTTTTAGTATCTGTTAATAAACCTTGGATAAGCCAAATCAGGATTTGGCAGTAACTTGACGCTTGTTATTAGCGTATTTAAAAGGTTATTCAGACTTTTTTTTGGGATTAAGTTAGCCAACTTATTTATAAAGTTAAATTGGAAAAGCCAGATTTTTCTTTCAGTTTTATTTTTGATTATTTCGATTTTTAGGAATTACTGTAGGTCCTCGCCCTTTGTAAAAGTATATCGCTTTCTTATTTGCTGAATCACCTGATCGACGAGGTCTTAATCTTTTTTGCGGTACGCTGTAACGATATCGTTTATAAAGAAAAAGATAAGTACTTTTTAACGAATAAAATAATAAGGTTCATAAGGAACGGGGTTAAGTTCTAGATTTTTAAGCATTTTAGTAAATTCCTTTTGCTAAAATAAAGGTAATTCCTTTAATCCATATAATGCTTTCTTAATTAGGAAAATCTTATTACGATACGGATATCCTAGGGGTATTTTTATATATACTTTATAAGGTAGGTTGGCGTTAACGAAAGCATTTACCGCGTTATACTGCTTAAGCTTTAGGTCGAATTTAACCGCGATAACGATTAAGGTTTTAAATAACCTTCCAACTAAAGTGGATGCGTATGTATTATTACAAGCGTTTTTTAGCTATTGATCGCCCCGTACGACGAGACGTACCTTGCATTTTTGCAACTAATTATGCTTGTCGAACTTATAAATATATATTTATATATATTTTAAAATTTATTTCCCTTTAGCAGAAAACTAATTAATAACTTTCCAGGATTGCATCTTTTTATAATTTTGTAAGTAGGCCCTTTCGGCCTTACGAAATAATTCCTTTAACGGGTATATATTTAACTTTTTATGGCCTTGCGGCGGTGGCGGTAACTTGCGCCTATATACCCGGTTTCGCGATTTAGGGATTTTATGTATCTTCGTATCGAAGTTTTTCCGATTAAAATGGCGCGTACTTCGGGTAATTATTTTCCCTAAATTTCCGCAGCTTACCGGCCGATTATCGATTGTACCAATAAAATAAGTTAATCGTCCTGCGTTAAACGCGGCTTTCCATATTCTGTAATCGTACCGATAACCATCCTTTCGACGCGGAACGTACGGGAAATTTACGTTTATAACCCGTAAGGTACTTTCGTTTTTTACCGTTACTTTGGGTTAAACAAAACGACAAAAGCCTAGGGTTACCTTTATTATTTCCGCTAACGCATTAATCGTAGCAGTTATTAAAGCAGACGTTGGTAAAGGTAATAAGCTAAGGGACGGAAATGGTTCGAACATAACGGTCGTATAGGGGTGATCAGTCCTATGCGAATAGGCTTGTTCTTCCCCATTCCGTACGTTTCGTACGCCTATACCACTTTGGAACTACCCCTTTTATCCAACCGGTAACTAAATTGTTCCATTCAGGTTTTCGTTTTCTTTTTGTATCTATATATTTGGGTGGCCTAGGCCCTGATCAGGTAGTTTTACTTGTCGCAGTAACTTCTGTAGCTTTTCTTCTATAACGTGCAAAAGGTCGTTTTTTAGGTTTTTGATATTACCTGAAAAGGTGGCCTTTTCGTTGAACAGTACGTTTCGAATGGCGATAACCTTGTTGATTAATAGGTTCCAGATCTCGTAGATATTCGTAAATCGGTAACCGACGAGAAACCCAATCCATGCCTTAAGGTTTAACTTTTAAAGTTTTTGTTTTTTCTTCATGGCAACAACTGTTATAGCATAGGCCATATAGCCATATACTCGCAGATGGGCCTGTTAAAGCTTCCGATCAAATATTACAATGCCGTCCTTATACGCCAGGTAAATGTAATAAACCTCGTATGGGCTTTGCCAGAAAAGTACGTATTTAAGGGTACGGTTATACAGATATACTACCGTTTTAAAGATATATACGATTAAAAACGAAGGTAACTTAGCGCCATTTCGTATTGTAATCGCTTTTTCCTTGATTATACCCCTTAAGCGCTTTATACCCCCGTTCTAAGCCTGGATATGCGGTGTTAAGGGCTTAAATCTAATACTGAAAAAAGGCGACTAAAGCATATTTCGAAGCTGGTAATTTTTCAAGATCTCGTTGTCGCATTCGAATACCTATAGAAAAACCTTATCCTGATTCTTTAAAACCTTTAAGAAATATCGGAACGTTGTAATCAGTATATCTTGCTTTCGATTCTTTAGGTAAATATCCCAAATATATCCTAAGTACTTGTCGGTTGCAAACATAACGTATTTATATCCTTCAGGGTTTTTTTCGAAATTTGTAAAGTCGATAGCGATTTGCTGTCCTGATCGGGAGGTTCCTTCCCTCGGCTCGCGGCGTATTTGCTTTTTAGCTTTCGCCTTGCTATATGCTTGGTATTCGACTGTTATAAGACCCTTTAGGCGGATTCCCCTTGTATAGGATTGCAACTGGGCGATTACCTCGGGCCCTGGGTGTCCTAGTTTTAGGTGCCATATCGTACCGTCACCGATTCGTAAGGGTTTCGCTGTATATAAGTTGACGTTTCGTTTGTAAGCTACGAAGGCTGCATAAGTAGCTGTTGCGCTGATATTTTCGATAACGAACTGATTAAACCTGTTTATTAGCGTAGCAACTACCTGATTATACTTATTTTAAATAAAGTTGTTGGTTTCCCGGTTGTCCTATTAATATCCCTTTTTTCGGAGCTGCCGGAAAGATACTAGGTTGCATGCGAAGTCCTCGTAATGGGCTACGTTATATAAACGTAGCGCTTTAGGGCCTTTAGGGCTTTAAAGTAATATATTTACTTCTTTATATCTTTTGATCGGGACGAAATTGTTCCCTGCGTATATACCGTCGCCTTGGATCGTCGTTTTATAATTTAGGAACCTGCTAATTAGGTTAAAGATATATATAGTAGACCTTAAATCCAGAATAGCCGAATTTTTCAAGGGGTAAAACGCGACGTTTATCGTATTGCGTTGATCAAAAATTAAGAAGTACGCCAGTATTCGTCTTACTCCCTTTAGGAGTTGATTTATCTTTTAGGTAATTGGTTTCTTTATAATTTTCGACAGACGGTTAATTTTTTTTTTTTAAGGATTAATCGAAAGCAATCCGGTTCTAGATTAATGCTGAAACTTCCTTATTAGGCTTAAATTCTGCTGAAGCTTTGTTAGGGAACGCGTAATAGTATTGGGGTAACGTATGCCCAGGGTTTAGGTACGCTTTGTACCGAGTCCTTTGTGCGTTTAACTTTTGGCGCTTCCGCTTATTGCTGCTGTTGTTTCGGCTCGTTTGGGAACCTTTACGATTACCTCGTTTCGGCCTTTTGCTAAAGGTTCTATTACGTAGCTGATTGTTAGTATCTTTGGTCTTTTCCTGATCAGGATCGTCCTAACCGGAGGGGTCTGCTAGGGCTTTATGGAAGGTCGGAAACGTTGCCTTAACGTTTTTTGTTGATTGTTGTAGATTCGTTATGGTCCAGTGGTTTAAAAGATTAGCCCCAACTTCCAGGTAATTAATCGTTCCTTTCTGGATATTATCCTGCTTAAGAAGCATAAATGAATTCGACCAACCAGGCATAATCGGCGTTACTGCTATACATAATTAATTCGTCCAGATAACTAGCATAGTTATTTCGAAAATTTCGTAACGCTGGCCTTAGGCCATAATTTCCTGTTACTTCGTTATTTATTTATCAAATTTCTTAACTACTTTCGGGGCCTGCTTTAATCGTTTTTCGTATTCGCGTTTGGTATTTATAAGTAATCGGCTGTCGTAAACCTTTCCTGATTGTTGCAATTTGGCGTACCAGCCTTTAAGGTCGTTATCTAAGCTTAAGCAGGTTTGCTTGATCGATGGGGAAACGCTGTTAAGAACTTATTTTATAAGCTCGTTGCAGTTTTTTCGAAAGGTTTTGTATTTCCGGTTTAAATAGGTGTAGGTCGCAAAGTTCTGATTGTAAGCTTGTCTGCCTTCGGTCGTCATCTCGAGGGTATTTATCGGATGATTCGTATGATCGATTTTTTCGGTAGTTCCTCCGGAGGATAAGGATAAGGATAAGGTTATAATGGTCGGGGTGTTGGTTCGCGTTTAAGGACGAATTCGTTTTTTTGGATAGGAGGCAATGACGGGTACTGTAAGTTTAACAGGCCATGGAACGTTCTGATTAGGATTAATATAGTCCTATAGGTCATAACCCTTGGCTCTGGTTTTGAATTCGTCCTTGAATTTGTTCCAGTCCTTAGGACCAGTGTAGATAACTGCGGACGTCGACGGTACGGTCGCCATTATGGCTAATAAAGTATATAGATAATTGCTACTGATGTATAGCTTATATCGTCTCAGCAACAGTTGATCAATTGATAGATAACGCGAATTAAACGAATGAGACTTTTAATTGTCAGATATAGGGGATATTGGTTGTGTTCAATTAATTGGCTAGTTGCGTGCACTCTCGCAACGCGTACTGATCTTTGAAGTAGTTTAGCCGCGGAACATAAATGCTCCGATCAGAGGGTATCTTATCGGATATGAGTGCTAGCGTACCCTGCTAGCTGACATAAAAGAATGCAGCTAACAGCAGCTAAAGAAAGTCGTCGCAAAAGGGTTAAAACTAAAGAACGGAAGTATAACGTTTGCGGCAAACTTGTGCATAATGTACGTACGTATGTAAAAGTTATAAATACGTTTCACGAAAAAGAATTTGATTAATTTTAATTAATGCGATATGTTATTATTAAGTTATTTGAAGTTATTGTTATAAAATGCTAAGAGTGTCCCGTTTAATCGTATATCCCGTTTAACCGTATAAAACGTTAATATATACGGAAAAAATTAAAACCTTATATAAATTATATGAAATTTTTCCTTTGTTACAAATTATTTAATAGAATTTATAAAATTCCTTTAATTAAAAGCATATTAAATAAAGACGCTATTATTAATATTACTTATTTTAATATAACGTATTATTACTTTATATTCCGTAGATATTTTATTATATTATAAAGCGTAAAATTAACTTAACGTGCCACACATATGAGCGAGAGACATATATGAGCGAACCACTTTTCTAGCTATTCCAACAACACATCTTTAATTGCGCATTTCTCAACAACTACAATATGGAGCGCCTTATAAAAGAAGCGAGAATGAACCTAGCCATTTAGGCTAAAAAACGAAACCCGAAACTTAGTTACAGAAAGCTTAGTTCTGCCTATAAAGTTCCGTATTCTACTTTAGTATACCGTTTTACTGGTAGATGCGCCCGAGCCGATATTATCCCTCCTTTGCAGAAATTGACGCCGACCGAAGAAAAATCGATTGTCGACCGAATCCTTAACCTAGATACGCGAACGTTTCCTGTCCGGCTTTAATATGTTGAAAATATGGCCAATATACTGCTGGCCCAGCGCGTTGCAGAACGCGTTGGAATCAATTAGGCGTCGAACTTTATTAGACGGCAAAAAAAGCTCCAAACGCGTTTAAATCGGAAGATCGATTATTAACGGATCTTATCCGAAAATCCAGAAGCATTTCGCAAGTAATTCGAGCTTGTTCGGGCTATAATTGCGAAGTACGGCATCGTAGAAAAGGATATTTACAACTTCGACGAGACTGGATTTTTAATGGGGCTTTTCATAATAACGGGCATGGTAATTACTAATACCGAAAAACGTAAAAAACTTAGGCAAACGCAATAAGGGAATAAAAAATGGGTTACAGTTATTTAGGCTATTAATTCCTAAGCTTGGGTTATGCCGTTATTTGTTATTATGGCGGGGAAAAATTATTTTAGGTTTTAATACCGCGACAACCTACTGCCAGCAGCCGATTAGAAAATCGCATTAAATAATAATAACTGGATAACAAATAAATTAAGTTTCAAATAGATCCAGTATTTTAACAAGCATATTCGAACGCGTACGAAAAGTTCGAAACGTTTCCTTATCTTCGACGGCCATAAAAACCATTATTCGATAAAATTCGAAAAATATTATGCCAATAACAATATTATTATGTTTTATATGCCCGCGCATTTTTAGCATCGGCTTTAACCTTTTGATATATCTTGTTTTTTTATTTTGAAACGCGTTTATTTGCGGTATATCGAAAACTTAATGCGACGCTATTATACCTATATTGCTAAAGAAGATTTTCTTGCCGGCTTTTACGACGCGTTTTAAGCTGCTATAACGTCCGATAATATCAAATTTGGATTCGCAAAAGCTGGTCTTGTTCTATTCGACCCTAATAACGTTCTTTCCAAATTAAAAGTTCCTCCAGTTATGCTTACGCCGACCGTCTTCCCGCTAACCTCCGCCGGTTCCATTTTACCTTCCGCGAAAATCCTTAAAAATATCCGTAAAGTAATAAGATAAGGACGATACTTATAAAGGAAAATTAAAAATTATCAGGGTAGCTCGCCAACAAAAATATTTCAATCGGTTAAACTTGTAACAAAAGGTTATATATTACTGTTGTATAAAGCTGTTTTTTTCCGGAAAGAAAACGTCCAATTGCGCGAAACGAATTATACTTTAAGCAAGCGTCGCAGGACCAAAAACAAACGTTTTCAAAAAGGAGGAACACTTATTATATAAAAGGGATAAGCTCTTCTGGTCCAAAAAGAAGGGGGTAGTGAAAAAATGCAGCCAATAGCAGCTGCGGGGGGTCGTCGTAAGAGGGTTGAAACGAAGGAACGGAAGTGTGGCGTTTGCGGCAAGCCCGGATATAATGCGCGTACTTGTGAAGAAGTTGTAGATACATCTAGCCAAGAAGAATCCGATTGATTTGAATTAATGCGATATGTTGTTGTTGAGTTATTTGAATTTGTTGTTGCGGAGTGCCAAAAAGTGGTTCGCTTATATGTGTCTCTCGCTTATATGTGTGGGACGTTACTTATAACGTAATAATTATTAATCTGTTTTTTTAAATTAAATATTTAAAACCGTTATTTTAATATATACCTTTATATACTTTATAATGTCACAAGATATAAATAAGCTTAGCGATATCCTGGAAACTTTATTTAAAAATCCTGCCGATAATATATTCGATATACAGCCGGAAAACTTTAAATTTCCAGTTAAGCATGTTAAATTCGCTAATAAAACCTCCGATAAATAACTTTAAAAACGGGTAACAAAAATTTAAATAAAAAAATAACCGGAATTATTACTAGAATTATTAATAACATAATATAACTCACGGCTTCGTCTTAATTAAAGTAATTTCGTAGTAATTAAATAATATTCGATTATTTCAAGATACAAAACGATTTTTGCGGAATATATATATTATGTATAGCCGATTTTAAATATTAATTTTATGTTATAAAGTTATATTAATATAAGAGAAAACTGGAAAAATATAAATACTTTACGTTTTAGCGCTAAATCGAAGGTATATTAATTAAAAAGATTTTACGATTAACAATAATCCTTAAATTCGATAATATTATAAAAAGCTTAACGTCTTATACCGTTAAACGGGATATACGATTAAGCGGGACATTTTTTTAGTTATTTTAATAATACATCTTTAATTGCCTATTTCTTAACAACTATAATGAAAAGCGCTTTACAAAAAATGTAAAAATAAACTTAATTATTTAAGCTAAAAAAAGAAACTCGAAACTTAATTATAAAAAGCTTGGTGTTATTTATGATGTCCCTTATTTTACCTTAAAAGCCCGATATTATAATAAACGCGTTCGAACTGATATTATTCCTTTTAAGCAGAAATTGACGCCGACCGAAAAAAAATCGATTGTCGACCGAATCCTTGACCTAGATACGCAAGCGTTTCCTATCCGGCTTTAGTACGTTGAAGATATGGCCAATATATTATTGGCCTAGCGTAATATAGAACGCGTTGGAATTAACTGGGCGTCGAGCTTTGTTAGACGGCAAAAAAAACTTTAGACGCGTTTAAATCGGAAAATCGATTATTAGCGGGTTTTAGGCGAGAATCCAGAAACGTTTCGCAAGTGGTTCGAGCTTGTTCGGGCTATAATCGTAAAGTATGGCATCGTAGAAAAGGATATTTACAACTTCGACGAAACTGGATTCTTAATAGGGCTTCTTATAGCAACGAGTATGGTAATTACGAGTACTGAAAGACGTGGAAAACTTAAACAAACGTAATAAGGGAATAAAAAATGGGTTATAGTTATTTAACAGTTATTTAGGCTATTAATTCCTAAGGTTAGGCTATGCCGCCATTTATTATTATAGCGTGGAAAAATCATTTTGGGTTTTGGTACCGCGATAACCCATTGCCAGCAGCCGATTAGAAAATCGCATTAAATGATAATGGTTGGACAACAAATAAATTAAGTTTCGAATGGATTTAGCATTTTGACAAATATATTCGGACGCGTACGAAAGGTTCGAAACGTCTCCTTATCCTCGACGGCCATAAAAGTTATTATTCGATGGAATTCGAAAAATATTGCGCCAATAACAACATTATTACGCTTTGTATACCCGCGCATTTTTCGTATCGGTTTTACCCTTTTGATGTATCTTGTTTTTCTATTTTAAAACGCGCTTATTTGCGGTATATCGAAGACTTGATGCAACGTTATTATATTTATATTGTTAAAGAAAATTTCCTCGCCGGCTTTTACGACGCGTTCCAAGCTACTATAACGTCCGATAATATCACATCTGGATTCGCAAAAGCTGGTTTTGTTTTATTTCGTCCTAATAACGTTTTTTCCGAATTAAAGGTTTGTTTAATTATGCCTACGCCGACCGTTTCCCCGTTAATCTTTACCGGTTCCATTCGTTCCCCGCCCGCGAAGGCCTTTAAGAATATTAAGGAAATAACGCAATAATCGCGTTATTTGCAAAAGAAGATTAAAAACAAACAAGGTAATTCGTTAACTAGAATAGTTAAATCGGTTTAATTTTCAACCAAAAGTCATTTGTTAATTCTGTGCGAAAATATTTTTCTTCGAAAAAAAGCTGCTTAATTACGCGTAACGAATTACGTTTTGAGCAAACGTCGCAAGATCAAAAACAAACGTCTTTAAAAAGGAGGAATACTTACTATACAAAAGGTCAAGCTTTTCTGGCCCAAAAAGAAGGGGGTGGTGAAAAAATGCAGCTAACAGTAGCTGGGGAGGGTTGTTGCAAGACGGTTGAAATTAAGGAACGGAAGTGTGGCGTTTGCGGCAAGCCTGGGCATAATACGCGTACGTGTGTAGAAGTTTTAGATACGTTTAGCGTAGAAGAATCCGATTGATTTTAATTAATGCGATGTGTTGTTGTTGAGTTATTTGAATTTGTTGCTGCGGAGTGCCAAAAAGTGTCCCGTTCAATCGTGTGTCCCGTTTAACCGTGTGGGACGTTATATCATAAATGGGACTTTATATTATCGAAAGGCTTTTAATTTATATAAGCATCAAATACTAACAATACCGTTCGGGTTATTTTAAATAGTAATATCCGACAGCACAAAATCTACGTTATCGCGGATTATACCAGCCCTATGTTACGGCTGCACCATACCGTTACGCCAGGGGCAAAAAATTGGCGGAATGATTGCAATTGTGGCAGTCATTCTGGTGCTTATAGCTGCATATATACTGGAGCTGTCACGGTACTCCCAAACCGTAACACCCTATAGATTATTAAATTACCAAACTAATTACCGACCTTCGATTAGTTACTGCTTTCGTAATTTAGCGAAAAGGATACATAAACCGAGCACCTTGTAAACGATACGAAAAAAGGTTTATAAATTTATAAATCGGGCCGACTAGGTAAAAAGTACATATTATATAGCCGGTTTATAGATGCTATAATTTCCGAGGTTATGCGGGCAATAAATGTGCAAACTGTATATGGAAACGCGGCAAAGAATGTTTATACGCGGTTCTTAAATATTTGGCATTATTATATAATTCAAATAAAGATTTTTAAGGGAACTTAAACCAGGATATCGCGATTAAGGCGCAAGTTATTATAAGTCCCTATAATATAAAAGCAATTATTAATGCATAGGTTACAATGGTACGCGAAAAAAGGCAAAATCAAACGAAAAAAAACTGAAAAGATACGCAAAAATATTAGCTAGTAAATTAATTATATGCGAAATATATGGGCTGCTACAAGCTTATGCGATATATTTAATTATAAGTAGTACGATAGTATTAAAATATCAGTTTATTTTAATACGGATAATTTATACAATATAACCATAATTAAAACGTTCGAATCAAATACGGCTAATTAAGATTACGGAAAATATTAAGCTATATTATATTGAAATTATAGTAAAATTCTTATAACGGCTATATTAAATATAAAAATAACAAAAAGGCGAAAAACTATATCAACAGTTAAATGTCGTCCGACGAATCCTTACTTTATTCATTAAATAACGCCGAGAAAAACGACGGACCGTCATAATTAAAACTATTTACCGAATTATCTATAGTTTATACTATAGGATCATAACTTTCTTCCGTATGCAGAATATCATAATCGTCCAAACCCAAATTATCTTTAGCAAACTCGCTATTAAAAGCTTTTCAGAAAATTACGTTAAAATTATTTACAAGTTAATCCTCGTCCTCTATTATATCCAACCAATTAAGTCTACCTTCGTCGTTCGCAATAAGTACAGTATTATTAAAATCGACAAGCCTAACCTTTATAACTTTACGGCCCGCAGCTAAAATATCTCTAAAATTCCAGCCAGCTTTTTAAATCCGAAATAAATATTTCTTAATAAGCCAAAAATTGCGAAGTATAAAATAAGCGCGTTCGAGGATTTCGTTACGAAAGTTTCGAATAACATAACGCCTATCTCGCGAAAAAGCATAACGGGCATAAAATTCGCGCTATAAGGAAATACGGTACCCAACCAAAAACGAATTTCGGAAAAAGACAGAATTAACATTATATATACTAGTTCTCGACCGGCGGAATTCGCCAGCAAGCCAAAGATTATAATGTTCGCCTTTTCGATTAAATGCTTTCCATATTTTCTCCCTAAATTTTATAAAAGCTAAATTCGATATTAAAATCAAATTAATAAATATTAAATCTAACACTGCAAAACGTAATATCCAATCGAAATAAAGCATTTTTTTGCCATAATTACTTTAACCGGCTCCATAAAAAAAACTGATAATATCGGTATTAACCATTTAATATAACTAATATTGCTATATCGTATAGCATGCGAAAGGCAAAAATAAACCTAGGCTTTTTAAAAAAAATCGGCAATAACTTTGGAATTCTTTATCGACAGGAACGGCATCGTTTGACGGTCGTTTGCTATCTATAATCGGGTTAAAAAAGTTATCGCTCTACGGAATATCATCCGTATTAAAAATATAACCGGCCCTATTATTAACCGACGGAAAGGCTACGTCTAATACGTCTTAATTAGGACCGCGTAATTTAAAAAGTAATATATATAACCTATATTCCCAAGTTAAAAGATAAAATACTTACGAACTATTAACTAAGTTACTTATGCTACTAGGTAACGTACTATTAAAAAAAACGACAAAAAGTTTTCGTCAAATAAACCCTTGTTTATTATCGCGTCCTAATTAAAATCCCGCGATACTTTCCCTATTTATCTTACGCAACTAAGATACTTAAAAACCATATTATGCGCGATAATTTCGAACTCGACGACGGTTAACCGGAAACGTATTGAATTGGGACGGGGAGACTCAGTTCCGATCAGAGTATCTTTGATGGGCGGGTCACGATAGAATAACCGAGTGCAGCGGTGATAAAGGCAAAACGAAAACACTATATTTTGGGTCCGAGTTGAATCAGACTAGAGATAAGTAAATAAGTAAACGATGAACGATTAGTGATGAACATGTTTCGGGGTTGCGCCCGGCGGAAAAAGCTCCTAGAAATACATATGTAAAGCTGACTAATTGATCAGCCAAGCCATGCCCCCTAGCCCGGCACCCTGCATTATTTCAACCCTCCTTTCTCGAGATAAGATTGTCCTTAATCCATCTTAAGAAATAAATAAAAACATAACGCAATTAATTCCCAACGCTATGGACCATATATGAAACCTATTAATTAATCTGATTAGCGCTTACGCGACTTATCCTCCATCATTTTCAACTTAGGACTACGTTCTCGACGTTTGACCAGATCTTTTTGCTGCTTAGCCCTTTTTTGCTTTTTTTTAGCCCTGTCTTCTGGTTTTTTTGTATTAATCAAAGACTTGTACTTAGCCCAGTTTGGCCATTTTTATGGGAAATATGGTTTTGGTTTTTGCCCGGCATCTTTAAATATATCTTTTACCTATTTGTACGGCGTAACATATTGACCTTATACCATAGCTATTGCTCGCTAATTACCAACTTTCGGTCGGGGCTTATATTTTATTTCGAATAGTAATTTCGCAGGTGTTAAATTAAGTCGTATAGCTTTAAATGCCGATAGGCCAGTTTGAATTAATAAAAAAGGGGGTATTAATATCGGAGATGGTCGTGCCGATAATTACTAAAATTAATTAAAACGTTATTTTTATTTACGTCGTTTACTATAAAATGGTTGGGCAAATTAATTAAAATCTGGCTTATCGTTATCTTTTTCAGTTAATAGGAACGAAGGATTTCCAAGTTAATTTCTTAGGTTTCTTTTAACGTTTTCCGTTTTTGGTTTTAAATCCAGAAATCTTTTAATTATATCGGTAATTCTGTTTTCCATTCGATATTTGCCAAAGCCTTTCGCTTCGGTTATAATTTGGTTTCCTTATTTTGCAGGGTTACGGCAAATAATGTAAAAGATATAGGTAATCTACAATCTGTAAGTATAGTATTTAATTTAGGTAAGCATTTTGACGATTACTATACGGGCAGGCGGATTGTTAAGTTCTAACTTTTTCCACCTTTTTTAATATAGTTAAAATAATAACTAAGTACGATTTTCGATAATATAAATGTCGAATATTAGCAATAAACGTTTTAATCGGTCGTGTAACATATTAATTTAATACCTTATTAATCCTTTATTAATCGGAATTTTGGTTTAGGCGATAAATTATATATATTTCGGATTATTAATATTAATCGCTTTTTAGGTTTTATTAGGAAATAGTTTAAACTTGCTATATAAAATTATTCGTTTAACTTTTGGAATAACGGCGATAATTCTTAAAGGTATATCCTAGGCGATTATTTAAATAAAAGCAGTAATATTTGCAAAACGTAAGTAGGTTTTATCTTAAATAATTATAATAATTTGCTATAAATATTTAATTATTTCGTTATATTACGGTTTTATTAATTAATATAGTAACGGGTTAATATTTTTCTATAAACGTTAATTATTAATATTCCTTACGTATATAAGGATAAGCCGATTAAAGCGAATTTAAGGTGTAACTTTTTTTACGGGGTAGAATATAAAATAATTATTATGTATCTTTTTAAGGAATTATATTATATTATTTTTTTATACGGGTATATTAGCCGATCGTATTAACTTTTTAAAATTCGAAGTATTTAATTTCTTAAAGTTTTCGCCTTTATTTCACATAATACGCTTTTTAAATTAAGACATAACAATTAGGGATGTATTAATCCGTATATTTAAGTATAGTATTAGGTGATTTAGGGGTAATAATAGTAACTAGGGATAATATGTAATATGTGTATGTAGGTGTATTAATATAGGTATAAGTGCTTTGTAGGTATTAAGGTATAGTTATTATATAAGTACAGGAATTCGCCAAAATCTGCTAGTAACTTATGCGTTTAATTAATTAAGTACATTTAGGGGCCTATATACCGAATTTTTGCAAATAAAACGTATACGCCGAAAAAATCCTAGAAAATTTTATTCGAAGTTATATCAAAAAGTGCCTTTATTATCGTTTTCTTTAATTAGATATATATATTCGTTTTTCGTATTTACACTTTTTTTATAACTTTTTTACAATATTATTCCAATTTTTTCCTTTAAATTTAATATATATTCTAACTTATATATAATTATCTTCGTTGCATTAATTAATATTATTATAAATTTTTTACAGTTATTAAATTTATATAATCCTTAGGGTTTTCGCGGAAATATAAACCTAAATAATTTTATTTTTGTTATAAAAAAATCGTTTATTAAGAAAAAATTTAATTTAGGTAATAAACCTTTAAATCCTGGTATTAAAAAGCCTGTCGATCTTAAGGTTAAGGTAAATATCGAAAAGTTGGACCAAATTTCTGATTATCGTCGTAAAGTTTTGGCGGTATTAAACTCGTCCATATTTTCCAAGTTATTAACCCGTCGTATCGATAAGCTTTTGGATAATATTCGGGATTTAAAACCTTTATACAATCCTAATAATATTCGTAAGTTTTAAAACTTAATATATCGTTAAGTATTTATTTTTAACCTTACCCTTACCTTTTAATATAAATTCCGTAATATAAATATTAATCAAAATATTTTATTACCAAAAATACTGGTTAAAAATAATTTACTATTTTTAAAATTTTAATCGATACGACATATATTGCTATTAATAAAAGTAATTAAAATACCTCTAAAACTTAGTTTAATCCTTGGTATCGTTAAACAAATAGTTGGTGGTCGGCGATTAATAACGCCTATAATTATTCCTATTAACCTGCCGATACTTAATAACAGTTTATTCGCCAGGTTTTTATTAACGGCTTCGATAATCCCAATACGTCGAGCAAATTCTCGAATTATTAATCGAATCCTTGGGTTATATATTAATATCGAAGCGTTACGTTTTCGTCGAATTTATTTCGATAATAATTAAAACGTAACCAAATTTTAAAATAAAAATAATGTTATATATTACGTTATATTTAAATATATTAAGGTAAATATTTAGTTTTTTTATAATATCGTTAATATAATTTATTAATTAATATAAATATTCGGGATTATGTTTATTAACGTTATCAGTAATCCAGCTATAAGTCGGTACTTATAATAACAAATCGAAAGTAAAAACTTTTAGGCGGCCGTAAATACTTAGTTCAATATAATTAAGTACCTTTAGTTAATGGAAAACTTGGTGGTTTATTTAATATACGTCGAAATTTATCGGGTTAATTCTTTAAATTATTTTATAATTATTTTTATTAAGGATTTTAAATACGTTATTAATTTATTTATTTAAATATTCGATATATTTAACTTAATACCTTACGAACTTTGCAAAAAACGATATATAACGTCGGAATATTTTAATTAATACGGAATATACTTATTTTTTAAGTATTAGTTGATTCTTAACTTTTTTAACGAAGTTTATAATAATTATATCGGATTTATTAAAAAGCATAATTATACTTTCCGGAACGAACGGTTTAAGGTATTTAAGGCCAGTTTTTTACGATCGCTATAAATTAAAAAGGATATTCGTATAAATACTTATTTTATTATCAAAATACACGATAAGGATTAATTTCGAAATAAAGTAAAAAAATATATTATTAATTCCCGGTTCCGGGCGAATATAACGGAACGTATTAATTATAAATAAGGCATAATAATTATTATAATAAGCAAAACGGTAAAAAAATTTAAAGAAATTTAAAAAAAAACTTAAAAAAGCTTAAAGAAATTTATAAAAATTATTATATTTTAATTTCTTGCAATTAATTACGTTAATTTTTTCCGTTTTCTTAATCGTATCGTTTTTGTCGTATCGTTATCGTCCATAACCGGATAACCTTTAAATCGGCTATTTAATATTTATACTTTAATATTTGTTTTTATAGATTTTAAAGTTTTAAGCTGCCAATTTTTAAATAACTCGATATTCGTAATATTCGAAATATTAAATATCGTATTATCGGGTTAATTAATAAAAGGTTTCGTTTAATCGTTTTTTTTTTGTAAATTAATCGGCTTTTAATATTTTTTTTTTCTTTTACAAATTATTTTAATTTATTAATAAGGAAAATACTTTATAATTTCGTCTTATTTATTACCTTTAAATAATAAATACCTAAACCAGTAATATTATTAATTAAATACGGATTAATTTAACGGTATTTCAGCTTTATATTTTTAAATATATTTATATATCGTAACGTATTATATAATAATATTAAGTCGTTTATTTTTAAAAGTTTATTTTTTAGTTTATTTTTATCTTTTTTATTTACCAGTTTAATTATTTTATAACGTTACTTAACAAGCATTTTAATAACTTTAGTTACGTCTTTAACTTTCCTTTTTAAAAGCCGAATTCTTTACGTAATCAAATTTTCTTTTAGCGTATCTAAGTCCTAAATCATAATTTTCCATATCGGCAAAACTATTTCGATCGGTAAAAACGCTTTTTGTCCGTACAGTAATTTATAAAGGCTAAGGCCATAACTTTTTACAATGGTATTATCGGCGAAAATCATTTTAGGTAAAAGCTTAACTTATCCTTTATTAATTTTATTCGTTACTTTTATTAAAACTTTAACAATCGGGACGTATTTTTTTTCGACTAAGCCTTATCGCTAAATTACATACGTAATACTAATTTTCTTTTTAATTTTTAATACGTTGCAGGCTTTAATAATTTCGTTTTTATTCTGTAAACTTCCGTTAATTTTAATCTTAATTGGAATACCATATCGATAAAAAACGTACTTATTTAAAAAAATTTTAATCGTTATTAACGTAATTAATTATAAAGCTTTAATTTTTAAATAATTAAATAATTCGCATTTAATTTTAACCGTAACTTTACAACTATCGTTATTTAATATAAATTAAATATCGATTACTTAAACGGTAACTATATTAATCGATTACGAAAATTTATAACTTTTTTCAAAACGTCGATCGGCTATTTTTTAATATTTAATATATAAAAACATTATTTCTCGAATATAACCAAACATATTACGTTAATAATATAAAGTTATTATACGACGATAAATCGAATTTCGTTTTTTATAACCATAATTTTTATAACATTACCTAATTATTATAAATCGCTATTACTTAATATTAACTATTCGCCGGTTGCCGTATTTTTTATTTATCTTACGTTAAAAAATACCGTCTTAAACGAAATAATTTAACGTTTCGGATTTAAAAGCATTTTTTTCCCTCCTTAAAATATTATCGAGCCGATTAGGAAAATCCAATATCGTTAAGAACTTAACGTACTTTTATAACTTTTAAAATTAATTCTTAATAAAAAGTCCTTAGCGCCGATCCGTATCAATAAATATAAAAGCTATATTAATTTAAATAAAATTAAACCGAATAATATCAAGTTAAATATTAATAAAGTTAGCGATTTTTCCCTTTTATTAATCGTTTAACGCGTTAAAAGCTTTAAGTAACTTTCGAAATAAACCGTCCGTTATTATATTTTTCTTGTCAAAAATATATTTAATTTCGAAATCGAATATTTTTATCCCAATAATTTAACAAATAATTACAAAATTAAATAAAAAACTTAAAGAATTATTAATTTAAATTACTAATACTTTAATATTAATCTTTAATATAAATCGAATTTTATAAATATAATTCCGGAATTTTTTCAAAATCTTAAAAATAATTTAATATTTTAATTTATTAACGTCGTAATTTAACTTAGCATTTTTCCAAATACTATTTTTAAAACGCGCAAAATATTCCATTTTATTAATTAATTAATCGAAAATACTTTTGAAGCTTTTTTTACTTACGTTTATCTTTATAATAATTTTTCCGGCATTAAAATTATAATCTAAAATAATCAAAATCGGGATAATAATAATTACTTTCTTAATATTTTCTATTACGTAATCTTAATTAAGGCCTTAAATAAAAAGTTAATTTTTCCGAAATAAACGTATAAAAACTTTATCTTAATAACAAAATATATAATACATATCTGATAATAAACGATAATACTTAAAAAAGCTTTAACCTTTAAAACGTTTTTATATAACTAAATTTTTAAAATTTTCTTTATTTTAATTATATTTAATCGCTCCTTATTCGTTCTGCAAATAAATCCGATTATAACGGTTATTTCTTAATACCATTAAAACTTTTCCATATTAATCATTATACTAAAAAGCTTACAGTTAAAAAAATTCTTATTTATATTAGCAATATGCTTATAAACGAATCGCCGAATTCCTAGAAAAAGTTTTTCATCGTTATAGCTTATTTTTAAGCCTTTAACCCTAACGTCATCGGCAAATAGCCGGACGATATCGGGTATCAAATCGTCCAAAATCTTCTTAACTATACGGCAAAAATAAATTACAAAGTTAATAAACCCTTAAAGCATAATAATATACCTTAAAAATCATAACGGTATTACGAAAGTAATAAAATTTTTATTAGCTAAAACTAAAATAACTTAATCGTAACTTAAAAAAATTCCACTAAAGTAATTAAAAAGCATATAACAAAATTTACAAAAAATTCGTCGCAGTTATCTGGCATAAAAACATTTCGCAAAATAATAACATTTAATTTGGTCGCCGAATTAATTAATCAAAATTTATTATCTTTTTTTTAATTAAAAACTAATCATTTTTATATATAGCATAAAACTATTCGAAAATACCTCGCTAAATACGTATTCGCAATATTTCGATTAGTTTATTTTTGATATTCGCCGGCATTATTATGCCCTTAATTTACTATACCTTATAAAAAATCGTTTGATTTTCATAATTTAATACAACATTTAATTTAATTCTGCTATATTTTTTTTAATCCTAAGCTAAAGTAACTTTTTTACGAAAAAGTATTTCCTTAAAAAAGGCTTTTTTTTCGGAAGTAAATTTATTTCTTAACTAATTAAAAATTTCGTCGGCGCGTTCTTTAATAAATCGGAATTTTTAAGGTATAATAATAAACCTAAAAAACAAAACAATTAAAGGTATATTAAACTTATCGGACTTTTTACTATCCTAATTAATAACTTATTAAATTTTTTCGAATTTTTTAACCTTTTAATTCGGGTTTTTAAAAGGTATTAATTTATTAAAGGGTGCATCGTCGACAGGGACTACTTTCTTTTACTTAAGTTTATATATCGTATTAATTTAAACGGTTCGATTATTATTTATTTTTTATTATATTTCGTTTTATAATATTTTATATAAAGTATATATTACTTTTTGTCGTTAAACTGGCCTAAAATCTTATTTCCGGGTTTTAACTTATTACTAATAACTTTTTAAATAATTTTCGCGTTTTAATTAACGTAAGTATTACTAATCGAAAAAATATAAAAGCTTATAACTTGCTCGTTTATCCTTTTATTCGTAGGCCTGCTTTCGCCAGTAAAGCAACTTATTATTTTACCGGCTGTTTTTTTTCAAGCTTTTTGTCAATACGAATATTACGCGTAATTCGCCTTATAGAAACCAAAAAGATAATAATCTTTAACGGGCCAAATTCCAAGGTTCCTTTTATTACGTCCGGGTTCATATTAAGCGTTATTTTCGATTTAGCTATAAAGTTAAATCCCAGGATTAACAATTACGTAACGTAATAATTATTAACGACAAACAAAGGAATAATAATTAATCGGCTAGCTAACCAAATAAAAGTTTCGACAATACTTTCGAATAAAGTTCTTTTTTAAAAATTAAAACTTAAAAACGATATACGGATTTATTACATAACCAGTTTATATCGCTTAACGTACGATGCGACCATAACGTTTAATTTTATTCCCATATCGATAACTTTATTAATTAAATCCTCGTTATTTCCGTAACCTACTTTAATTACCAATTTAAATAAAGGGGTAATATATTTAATTAAATTATATTATTAAATCGATAAAACTTTAACTTCCTTCCGGCTTTTTACTTTATAACCGATATTTATAATAAGGACTTTAGCAGGTTTTTTTACTTTTGGGATTTTTGATTTTCGTACTTCAACCTCGGTTATCTTAATCGTTTCTTTATTTTTGCGATTAAATACTTCCAAAATTTTAACAGTTATAAAATTTTTAAAAACCTTTCCGAAATTTAGGTAAACCTCGATTAATTCGGACCAAATAATTTCAAACTTTCTTTTAAAAGTTTCCGGGATTTTCTTTTCCAGAATTTAATTATATACTTATCGATTAAACCTTTATAAGTAAAAGTATTATCCGTTTAAGTTTTATCGTTTGCTTAAAAAATATTGGCATTTATTTAAAGGGTATTATTTATTTAAGCGCCGACTTTTATATTATAAAACGTAAGTTTTTCGTATATTAATTTATCGTTATTAATTTCGTATACGATTTTATTTCTTTTTACGCCTTTAAATTCGTTTTTTTTATCCTTAAAACGTTTAGCTATTATAATATTAATAAGTACAGTCGGTTGATTAAAGTTGTCGATTTTTAAGGCTTTAATTTCCTTTAAATGCCGGGTACTTTTGCTTTCGACGGGGTTACTTTATAGCTATTTACGTAACGGTACCTTTTTATAAAATAATTTTTTATTATAATCGACGAAATGGATTATATTAATTTCGATTACCTTATTTAGATTAATATCGGGCTTTTATCGATTTAGCTTTAAAATCGTAATATATTTTTAAGGTTTAACTAAATTATTAATATCCGGATTAAAATTAATTAATTAATTATTTACGCCCTTAAAAATATTTTTTTGTTAATTAAAATACTGCATTTTTTCTTTAAATCGGGTAGGGAAAACTCATAAATTATAAATTTATTCCGAAATCTTTTTTTACATCGGAATTTACTATTTAATCGTTTAACTTTTTAAAACCTTAGGAAATTGAATTATATTTAATATTATTTTATTTTCCAAAAATCCAAAGAAAATAATATATTTATCGTCGGCGAGTAAAACCAGTCTTATAATTTCTATATTAAAAAATAAACGGTATTTATACATAATATATCCTAGCTTTAAGCAAAACTAATAAGTATTTTAATTAAAGTTATTAAGGCGTTTACTTTAACTTTAATAATCTTTACGGTAACCTTTTCGGTTTCGGTATTTATTTCGTTTACGGTAAAGATTTAGTCGAATATAATTATCCGCTTGGAAATTAATTATATTAATCGACAAATTAGCATTATAATTATATGCCCAAAATATTTTTTATTTTAACGGAACATAATATTATAATATCCGGGCTGCTTTTCGGTTACGCATTTTTTTTTAAAAAGCTTTTAAGTTTTAAATTTATTTAACTTATGTTATCCTTAAATCTTATAACGTATTTATAATTTTTAATACTTAATTAATACGGTTAAATAATTTTAGTTGTAATTAAGAATTTTTTAATCGTCATTACTTAAATTATTAAATCGGGTTAAACCGTTCCTTTTTTTATTAATTAATCTCGAAATAAATATTTTTTTTTATCGTTTACGTTCTTTATATTTAAAAAGTTTTACCTTATTTAAGTTTTAATTTTTAATTAATATCGAAGCATTATCGTAATTAATTACGTTTAAATTTTTAAATTTTATAAACGAATTATTAAAAATTTCTTCGAAATAATTAACGAATAACTTTTTTAATAAGCTTTTAATATATTTATCCTTAATAATTATTTTACCTTTTTACTTAACTTTTTCCAGGATATTTTTTACTTTAATAACATATTTTAAATAATACTTATAAATATAATTAAAAATATTACGTTAAGTTCAATTTGTTAAAATTTTTAATCGATCCTTAACGATCCAGATTTACTTTAAATTTTATAACTTATAGGTTTTTAAAATATGTTTAAACGTTTCGTTTTACTGGGTTATATTATTAAATACAATTTTAACCCGGTTTTTTAAAAAAAAATATTAATTTAATAAAGTAATTTAGCAATTATTTTAAATTCCTTAAATTTATATTTTATAAATAATTTATTAACTTTTTTAACTTAATCGGTAACTTTAATTCTTAAAAAGCGAAAATCTAAAAAGGCCGATAAATCCAGAAAAATTATAAAAAACGAAAGCTTATTTATAATATTAATAAAAAAATCGTAATTACATTAATTAATAAGTTTAACAAATATAACGTCCGGTATAAATATTTTTAATCTTATAAATAACTTTAAATTTTAGGTTAATATAATATTTCGTCCTTATAATAAATTAATAACGATTTTAAGTTTATTTAAATAATTATATTTTTAACTAACTTTAAAAATTTAATTGGATTGTTAATATTTTAAAATTTAATTTCGTTAAATTTATTATCGTAAAGGTTTTCTGTTAATCGGTACTAGGCGGTTATATTTAAAGTAAAATTTTAACTTTTCGTAAAGCTAAAAAAATTTGATATTAATAATAATCCGTATTATAAATAAATTTAAGTAATAATTTTAAAAAGCTTTAATAAATCTTTAAAAAACCTATTAAAGCTTATTTTAAATTAATTAATATTATTAATCCTTAAATTACTTAAATTTTAAAATGCTGCTTTAAACGGAATATATTTAAATACAAGGTAAATAATTATCCATAATAATTAATTATAAATACATTTTTCCTTTTTTTCGGATTTAAAAAATAAATAACTTTTTTTTTATCCGAATAATTTTATCTTAATCGTCGTTACGTTGCTGGTTATTTAATTGCATTTTTTTTATTTATTAATTAATACCTTTATTATTAACTTAAGCGTTATAATATTTAAGCTTAATAAGAAAAGTAAATCCCAAATAATACCGCTTAATAATAACCAGATTAAATATTATTCGATTAACGCCCAAAAAATTTAAATTATATTTTATAATATTTCTTTCTTAATTTTTATATTATATTAAAAAACATTATTTTTTTTTCGATACTTTTTTTTTGTATATAAAATAAATAATTTTATAACCTTATTTCTTTTTTTATTCGTATTTATTATTTTATTTATATCGTTAATCTTATCGTTATTATATTTATTTTAATTAATTTATATCTTAATAGTTACGTCGCCAGTAACGTAATTTTAACTTTTTTAACCTTTATTAATTAAATTTTATATTTTGTTTTATTATATAATTTTTTATTAATACGTATAATATCTTAAATTACGCAATCGGTTTAAAACTTAAATAATTAATCCATATTTTAAAACCGGTTATTTATATACGTTCGTATTTTTTTACCGTCGTCCGAATAAAACTGTTTTCGTAATAAGATTTTAATTTAATAGCTTTTTTTAATTAATCGTATAAAAAGTCGTATTTTTATTATAATCGCGGTCGTTAATTATATGCTGTTTAAGTTATTATAATCGTAATTATTATCATAATCGTATTCGAATTTAAATACATTTAATTAGAATTTCGTCCTTTCCGTTTTTCCGATTTGTTAATCGATGATTAAGGTCCGTCGACAGCTAACAAGAGCTAATATCCTTTCCTTGGCAGCCACTTAAATTGGGACGGGGAGACTTAGTTCCGATTAGAGCATCTTTGATGGGCGGGTCACGATAGAATAGCCGAATGCAGCGGTGATAAAGGCAAAACGAAAATACTGTATTTTGGGTCCGAGTTGAATCAGACTAGAGATGAGTGAATGAGTACACGATGAACGATCAGTGATGAACATGTCTCGGGGTTGCGCCCGGCGGAAAGAGCTCCTAGAAATACACTTGTGGAGCTGACTAACTGATTAGCCAAGCCATGCCCCCTGGCCCGGCACCTTGCACCATTTCAGTATATATTTTATAAACTCGGTAAGCTGGCTTTTCGAAAAAAGACCTTTAATTAAAATATTCCTAATAACTTCGTATACGCTAAACGTTTTCTTTATTAATGGTTTATATCGAACGCGTAACTTTTGAAGAAATAACGCAGATATGTAAGCATTATGCCTATAAAAGATAAAGGGTTTAAGTAAATAAAACTTCGGTAATTTCTGGTATAACTGTATCATTTTATTAAAAAATAACAATTTGCTTTTAAGGTTATTTACGTTATATGCGCCCCGCTAATATTGTCAGGCTAATAGGCATATGTAAGTATAAGTAAAAAGTTTATTTATATATAAAATAAGGTAAAAACGAGAAAAAGCTATCGTTTATTATTATATAAATCAGCTATTTCGGCGTAACTGGCCTATATTTTCCGGATATAATTAGTTGTTTTCTGATTTTTATAAATAAGATAAAGGCGTTTCGAAAACCGACAGAGTTATTTTTTTTAAAAACCATATACCTTTTGGAAAATCTTTCGATAAACGTTATAGGTACCGTCAATCGTGCCTTTATTTTCATTAACTGCATTTAACGAAATCGAACGGTGTCTATTATACGGTATACGTTTTAATTTGGGAAAGCCTAAAAACTTTTACTTATTTTGTTTATATAACGTATTAATAAAAATAAAAAATAAATTCCGGATAATGTTAATTACGAACCAACAGAAAATATTAAGTACTACCAGATATTGTTATAGCGTTTCGTGGAACCATTTTATTTTGTAGTACTAATTAAGACGGAATATGGATAACTTTAACTTTCCTTTAGGGATACGGCTATAACGACGGGTAAGGGCGGTAATAAAGTTACGCATAACGGAACCGTATCGAAGCGTTATATTACGAACATAATTTTAAATATTGAAATTATCGTACTAAAATACGATATTATCTTGTTATACTTAGCGGTAAAGCGCAGCTTATCCTGATTAAAACTTTATTATTATAAAGAAAGCAACGCGGTTACTTTAGTTACTTTTAATAACCGGGTTACGTTTTTGTTTAACGTATAATAACTTTCGCAAATACTTAGCCCCTTTAATATATCGATCCTATCCCGTAATACACTCGTAGATAACAGAAACCTGTTTAATAAATGGGGCAGATAACTGCCGTTGATCTTGGAAACGACCTTAACCATAATAGCTAGGATCATAAAGAAAGGATTCGTAAAAACGTCCGGATCGTTATTACGACGAAACCGTTTCGCCTTCCGTTTCGTATTGTACGATTGCCACTTTTTCCTTAGATGTATAATTGTAATGCAGGATTGGTTGGTAAGATGTTGATTCTAAGAGAGAGAGGAGACAGCGTCGGAGACGCTGTCTCGAGAGATATGCTACAGGACCAAAAGTCTTGACGTTATCTGGCTTCCAGCTTGCAACTGCCATATCAATAATTACCTGGTTTAAAAGCTTAAACCAGTTAGGAGTTAGCGTTTTTACAGATTATTCGCTTTCGTCCAAGGTAGTATAAATTACGTTAACTTGGAGTAATAAATTTTCCGGCGGGCGGCGGAATCCAGGCTTTTTTGCGAAAGCTATAAGTTTCCCGTATAACGTGTTATGATATTTGCTTATAATAAGATTTTAATTAAAAGGAATAATAATTTTTTGCCAACTTTTAGATGTTAAAAACTTATCGTGTACTCGATTTTCTTTTAATACGTTGATTAACCCATTAATCCGATTAGTCGAACAGGAAGTTTTGCTTAAATCCTTGCAAAGAACCTAACTACGAACGAAATTTTCGACGTTATATTAAATTTATGATACTGATGCCAGAAGTTTAATGTACGCGTGCGTATATTTTGTTTTAAGGGCGTAGCGCAATAAAATTAGGAAAATTCGGATTCGTCGTGTTCGGAAAGCAGTAATAAAGACGCGACGGGTTCGGGCTATAGGTGTTATACGCGATGGGGTTTAGAAATGGTAAACGGGTCCTGATCAGGATTAAAGTGGTATTGATGATAAGCTATGATCGTAATAACCGTACAAATATATATATAACTACAGGAAACGTTTTGTTGTTGAGTTATCATTGATTTTCCTTTTTTTAAAAGAAGTAAATGGTGCAAATGAACCCTTTTTCGTACAATTACAACTTAGGCCTCGTTGGCTCGTTACGGGAATTTGGGATTTGATTGGTTAGTTTTTAACGTTGTGGAGCGGTACTTGAGTGACTTTGAAGAAAATGGAGAACGAGCCAGCGGGGCCTGAGCTAGCTGAGGTAAATAGGAACGCCGAATTCGGGAATTGTCTGATAAGGACCTGCAAGGATTCGAGGATAACTTTAATTGATCGATATTCTGTATTTAGGACCTGCTATCAAGAAAGCAGCCCCTGGGGAGGTGTATCAGATAACTGTTGATATCAGGGGTTTTAAGATAGAACGCCACGGAGATTACCTGTGGCTTAGGGTGGGGACTACACTAGCCACATCCACAAGTATAAGCCCCGACCGATGCGGTCCAAGAACTTCAGGATGAATACAACAACTACAACTTCTTGACCCCAATACTGAATACACGCTTGTGTCTGACAGATATACGGCCTATATCGTCTCACCAGCAGCTGATTAATTGATAATAACGCGAATTAAGCGAATAAGACTCTTAATTGTTAGATATAGGGGACATCAGTTGTGTTGTATTGGATGACTAGCTGCAGGTGCTCTAAATCGCGCACTGCTGTTTTTATGGAGTCTAGTCACGGAACCTACATGTTCCGATCAGAGGGAGCCTTTCCGTATATGGGGTGCTAACGCCCCCCCTGCTAGCTGACACTTGGATACCATACAAATTTGCTGTTGCAGGTGAGTACACTGTCCCTGAAGCTCGACCTTGCTGTCGGTCCGGTTATTACGCGCGGGGGGTCCCCGGGGGGTGTCCCCCCGGGTGAAATGGGAGACCGATTGCTAGTAATTACAGTGGGAAATGTCTCCTTGATTTCCGGACTGTTAACGATATGGGACCTGTTGCAGGACCTGTTGCTAGACCTGTTGCTAGACCTGTTGCTAACCTGTTGCTGGACCTGTTGCTAGACCTGTTGCTGGACCTGTTGCTGGACCTGATTTTTCCATTTTTTTTTCACGGCGATATATTCGGCTTTGCGTTTCGAAATGCGACTTTAGACGGCTCGAGATAACGGGGATCAACAGTTTTTTGAAACCACGAATTCAGGTGAGTACCTACATAGCCGAATTTGTTAGGAAATGGCTCTTGAACACGTTAGCTTTTAGGACCTTGGGCTGATTTTGTGTTGACAGTTATCCGAACGCGTCCACCTTAGCACAGACCATCGCGATCCAACCGATTCCCGAATCCGGTATAGCTGTTGGGCAAGCCCACACAACAACGAGGTATCTTTGGGTGGGGAAGTGGTGGGGTTTAGTACGGGTAAGTGTCCCCATCCCCCCACTGTGGATACCCGCCGATCACTGCCTGAATAGGTAAGGGTTGGGGAGGAATAAAGCCAACCCCCAAACCTTACCGGCGGGGTCTGCGACACATAGTGTTACGGCTGCACCTTAACCATACAGGCGGTGCCCAAAATTGATGGCGCACGAGCCCCCAACTACTCACTTCCACCACCATTTCGCTTACAATACAGCTATTGTCACTTGCAATTACATCGACAGCAACGTTAACAATTAAATTGAGAAATATATCATTCTTTTCGCGAGATGGCGGTCGTTCCAATTATTAGGTCGGCTTTTTTCCGTATCGCAATGGTTAAAGAATTATGTTGATATGTAGAAAATTGAATGGGTGTGGATTTTCGTGCGCCATCAATTTTGGGCACCGCCTGCCATACCGGCACCAGGGCAAAAGATCGGTGGAATGATCGCAACTCTAGGCAATCATTCTTGATGCAACAGCCGTATATGTACTGGAGCCCTGTTACGGTGGACAAGGTTGTAACACCGCTGGATACAAATTTCTTGTGTGAATAAATATGCTCGAGTCTCTCAAGCTGTTTCAATTTCAAGTCCTTAGTACTTGCGAGAATAAAGTTCAAGGCAAGCGCTCGGGTCTCTACTTATTCACAGCGCTCTGAGATCTGAGATCACTTGCCTCTACTAGGCCAGAATGTTTGGAACTCTCAGGATCGGATCCGAGAAGAACTCCGTGGAATTTATCGAGCATGCCAAAGGAGAGGCTGCAAGCCGATTAGGGGGATACGTCTTCTCACATTCCGCTTGTGAAAGCTGCCGATTGAAAAAGGTAAAGCCTTCTCGTACTGGCTTCGGTCTTCGGAGTGAACACTAATATAACTCCTCTGGTTAGCTACGTTGCAGTGGACACAGGTCTGGCTGCGACCGCTGCAGAAGCCAGGCGCTGAAATGCTCTTACCAAACAGCAGCCGAGAGCAACGGCTCGCGGCCGAAGTCAAGATCACATTTCCAAGCCAACTTCTCTAACACCAGCGGGACAGCTGGCACCAGCAACGCTCCGAGTCCTCTGGACAATAATGGCGTCGATCAGGAGATCGGCGGGCGGGAAATGGCTGAGACCCATCCGACTGGCAGTGTAGTGACCACTACCTCCCAATTCTCGCGAGATCTGAATCACGTGAACCAGGGCGAACACTCGAATCTTAACGACTTGCGTCAGGGACTAAGATTCGGCGGTGAGCTTGACTATTCCGAAAACGAACTTAACGATCTTTTCAGCAACATCGCCGGTCTCCAGCCAGACGATATGCAGACGAACGTTTTCATAGGTGCCGCAAATCGAGCTCTCCTCGATGCCGAGGCCTTTGACTCGATGACCGAAACAGCAAATTCTATGCTGGACGACATAGGCGACATCGCGGCCTCTCAACCTGCATCCGCCGATGCCCAGTCGTCGTTCATGGCTTTCGATCATGCACGCACCTCACCGTCCTCGTCGTCACGCCAAAACTCCGATGCCTCGGCTAGTGACGATTTTGTCGCAACAAGTTTCGGCCGAGCCAGATCGAGGACGGACCCACCAAGTTGCCAATGTCGAAGGTCCATCCTCCGCGTCCTTGCTGAGATTGAGTCGAACATTTTATCCGCCAGTCCCAGCAACATGTACGCTATTTTGTCATATCAGCGTCGGACAACGGCAGCAAGCAACGACATCTTGACATCTCGCATCTGCAACTGCAGAATAAAATACTTCGGAATTCTTGGGATCATTGGCGAGAAGATCACCAGCCTCTCGGAGGCAATCATCACCGCATTCGTCTGCCGCGTGAAGGAGCAAAATGACTCTGTGGATTTTGGCGAGTCCGATTCTCCTGACAAGCGTCTTGATCGCAACAGCGCAATACGATTGGGCGAGTTTCAAGTTCAGACGCTGCAGGAATTCAAAGTCGTATCAGCTGCCGTTATTAAGTTGCAGTTGAAGTATTCGGTGACCTTTGTCTCTCGCACTCGTGAGCTTGCGATATCAATGAATCGTCTTGCACAAGCTCAGAGCCTTAAGAAACTTGAAAGCAGGCTGAAAGAGCTCTTCATCAAGATGCAACGAATGGCCTCGGACGTAGAATCAGATTGTTGCGATATATGAGGCACCTGAGGCCGCTGCAGGAGCCTGGGAGAATTGCAGGCTACAGTGAATGCCTACGGAGCCTACAGGGCCTTCAGGGCCTATATATACTGAGTACCTGTCCATTGTAGAGCTTAGATAGTCAGTCGATATTTGCAGTCAATTCGGTCAGTCATTACGAGCATAGAGAGATCACTTGTCATGCTATCAGATACCAGCAACACAGATAATGAGTGAAACTGACGGACAACCGGGATTTCCAGGGATAACACGTATCCAGTAAGTATGAAAAGAGTCCCTTACCTCTGTATCTGCGAGCCACCTTTCCGTATCCGGTATCTCCCCGACGTGTCTACGACCGACACGCTCCAGAAGGGCATGTTCCGACATAAGACTGCTCGAGGCCATTTATTTGATTGATCATCATCCTGCTGGGACCTAGTAACGTGAAAGAGTAGCATGGAGCGCAACGCCTGGTAAAAGCAGTCGACCACAACCCAAAGATCTCCCCAATTCCAGAGCACCTACCTAGCACTTCTTCGCATACCCCCAGTCATGGACCATGGATGCACTCAAGGCTCCAGAGCTGCTTGTACTGCCCCAGCTGTCGGTCTTGACACCCAAGACTGGTTTGCTGATTGGAGTGAGTACCCAGCATTCTTCGCCCGCAAGGCATTTCTGAAGTAAGAATACAGCTTGCTCTCGCTATCACCGCATATCGCTACTATAGACACACACAACATCCGCTGTACAAGTTCCCAGGACCCCGATCGGCCGCATGGAGCAACGTGCTCCACTGTTACTATTACATCCAAGGTCGACAGCCGTTCAAGTTGCTTGAGCTACACAACCAATATGGAAGCGTTGTTCGGACGGCTCCAAACGATCTCTCCTTTAACACGGCAGGTGCATTTCGAGATATTTACAACTTCCGGCCCGGCCATGAGACTTTCATCAAGAGCGACTGGTATGATGGGGGCGTCTTTGCAGACAAAGCTCATTCGATCGTGAGCGAGCGTGAACCTGGCAAGCATGGGCACATGCGGAAGTATCTCAGCCACGCCTTTTCGGACAAATCGTTGAAAGCGCAAGAGCCACTTATCGATGAAGTTGTAAACGAGTTTATTTCTCAGCTTGACGTGTATGGTTCGAAAAAAGGTGGCATCGACATTGTTGTCTGGTTTAATTTAGCCACTTTTGACATCATTGGCTCCTTGGCATTTGGAGAGTCTTTTGGGGGGGTCAAGTCAGGTCAGTGCTCCAGACCTCGTACATCGCACCTATACTCATCATTCACATAGGTGAGGTTCATCCTTGGATTTCGCGAATCATCACGGCGATCGGGCAGAGTGCTTTGGCAGATGCCTTCAAGCGGTTTCCAGCATTCGCAACCACATTCAAGTGGTTATTCCCGAAAGCAATTGAGAAGATGCTGGAAGACACGGCAAGCCATGAGAACTATACCATCTCACTGATCGATAAGTATGCCTCCGAAGCTTCACGGAGCCATCTGCGGAACTCTAACACCTTGATTTAGGAGGTTGGGCAATCCATCTACTCGCCCAGACTTCTTAACGCGCATGCTGGAAAACAGACCAGAAGATTTGACAGATGTCCAGATCGCGGCCCATGCGTCTGATTTTGTCATTGCTGGCAGCGAAACGACGGCGACTACATTGAGCTGCATCGTATACTATTTGACCAAGAACCCATCAGTATATCAGAAAGCCACGCAGGAAATCCGAGACAGGTTCGAAAGATTCGAGGACATCAACTCGACAGCAGCTCTGCAACTCAAATATCTTCATGCGTTAGCTCTCGAGGCGATGCGAATCTATCCACCTTTGCCCCTGGCCTTACCGCGAGTCGTTCCCAAAGGCGGAGATACCATCGACGGTCACTTCGTTGCAGAAGGGGTAAGTCCAGATCCATATCCATTTGGTTTGAACCTGCCTAATTCAAAACAGACAATCGTTTCGGTCAATCCTGTAGCAGCTTGTCTATCTGCAAAGAACTTTGATGCGCCACTGGAGTTCAGACCAGAACGGTGGCTCGAAAGCGATATGGTCGATGATCACGAGGCCTCGCAGCCTTTTTCGATGGGACCTCGAGCATGCCTCGGAAGGAATTTGGCATGGATCGAGTTGAGTCTGTTGCTCTCGAAAATTCTTTGGGTCTACGATATCGAGCTTTTAAACACAGAAGTCGATTGGTTGAGGGATTCCAGGATGGCGATGCTGTGGAAGAAGCCAAAGCTAATGATCAAGACTACTCGCAGGCAAGTTGCTGCATAAATGGATTAAAATCAAGAGATTAATCCTAAAGATCTTCCGTTACTATTTTATTAATTATTTTCGTTTGTGAATTTCAGCGTGATAGAAGTTTTTAGCTATTTAAAATATTATATTAAAATTATAAAATATTTTTATTTCAATTAAGTATTTTATTTTCGTTTATTAAAAAGTAAAACTTTATTAATATAATTATTAAAGCTTATTACTTAGTTTTTATATACGCAATAGCTAAAAAGAGTTAAACCTGCTTAATGTCACGAATCACGAGACTAGTGGACCATAGGCTCAGCAAACGAGGACTCTCGGTTGGTAGGAGACCCTAGGTCACGTGGGGATCTCAGGATCTCAGGATCCTGGGATCTTGGGATCGCGGGATCTTGGGATCCGCGGGATGCAGTGTGTACGAAGGTTCTATATAAGACTAGCTAGTTCCCATAGATAGGAGCTTCGTGCTCAACTTAATTTCAATAACATTAGTATTCATTTGCTTCTGTTAGTAACGCCTGGGATTTCGTTCCCAGACCACGTGCTTAGTCCACTTCATTATACAATACCAACCAATGTCTCGTCACCTGATCCAGGGATCCTGGTGACCGTAGGAAACGTTACACTTAACTATAGTAGATTGCTATTTCGTCTAACTACCGTATTAACTCGGTGCCCCTAACCCACATATAGCACCAATCCCTCTTTTCTTCCTGCATTAGACTTTACAAAGCATGCAGGCTGCTCGGATTGTCTCTCAAACTGGCAAGGGGAGGCACACCGAAATGACCTGATTGCTAGCTGTGCCGTATCCGGTTCTAGTAGCTTCTTGTTGTTCCGGCTTTTTGCCTATCTGGGCACATTTCGAGTTGGGCGTAGGGTGAGGGAATGGGTACCCCATCTACTACCCATCCAAATTGGTAGGTACCCGCGGGTACCCATCAAATTTTGCCAAGGACCCATTAGGTACCCGTGGGTTTTGCCAAGGACCTACGGGTATTTACGATTACTTATCAGCAAATTACTAAAAGTTATATAAATAACGAAAAATTAATAAAATAATTCGAAATAATTATTATACGGGGAAGTTAATATAGAATAACTTTAAACCAAAAGAATTAAATAACTACCAGATTTTATAAAATTAAAATAAAAAGATGAAAATATTTTAAAATAATCTGAAATAATTATTATACATCAGGAATAAAATGCTTTGTTATTATTTATTCATAAAAGTCTAACCTAGCGAAAAGATTATTGACGTTACGGTTAATAAGTTAATGTTATAACGGCGTCCAATTCGTACTAATCCTAACTTTTCTTGCGAGATGCCTTTATTTATGTAAGGCTTAAAGTTCGCGCTGCCGTAAACGGCAAAAATAACTTTAACGTAAATGCGGTTAATAACGCTAAACCTTTTTTAAAGGCTTAATTTGATAAATTTCTTACACCCTTTTTTGCGCATTTAATCAATGCCTTTACTCTAATATCCGACTAACGTTCATTACTTTTATATATTTAAACTATTTTCGCTGAGGCCTTTTAATATAATTAAAACCTTATTCCATAAATTTTAGTAAAATGTTTATAATAAAAAATGGGTTCGAATATTACGAGCGAACTTTAAAAATAAGGTTTCGTAACTTTATTTCGAAATATTATATAATATACTCTTTTCTAGTTTTATCCCGTTAGGTTATAAAGCCGATAACCTTTGGTAATAAAGTATTATATAATTCTGTATAAATTAAATATTCGTTTATACGCCTTTCAAAACTTTATTAAATTCTTTTAACTATAATTATTTCATAATAATTTATTATCAATATATCTGTTTATAGCGTTAAGCTGTAATACCGTTAAACGGGCAAGGATTTTCTTTTAGTTTCGAATTTACCTAAATCGAAAATTACGGCAACTTTTTACAAGGCTTATTTCCTTTTTCGTATTATTAAGCGAAAAAAAGATTTTTAAGTAGAAATATCGTAAAATTTATAACCTGCTAAATAATACAAAAGAAAACCTTTTTCGAAAGTAAAAGGTATTTTAGATAATTGTTAAAAACTATACCTAGGGTTAAAATATTTTTATAAGTAAAAATATATAGCTCTTAATAATTTCCGGGGGTTATTTTTGCATTAGCGTAATTTAAAGTATAAATCGTTTACGATATTACATTATTTATTTCGTTAAACGTAAAATGGCTTAAAGCTACGTTAAAAGAAGAATTAAGTAATAGAATAATTAAGAAATAATCTGGATATTTAAAATGGAATATAAGAATAATTTTACGAAAATCTTTAGGTTTAATATTAACGTCCGAATTATCTTTATTTATACGGGCGTTATTTGTTAAAGGCGGTTAAAATATGCGATTATAGAATTGCAATAAAAGGTTCGTAATATTATTAACTAGTAGTTAATTAAGTAATTTTAAAGTAACGCGTAAATAGAAATTTATTACCATCTTTTATACGGATACTTGGTAAAATAATACCGCTTTAAGCCGGTAATAAGCGTTAAAAATAAAAAATATAATAATTAAGAAATAATTAAGGTAAAGCGTTACTTGTCGAATTATTATGCGAAATTTTTAATTTGAAATGCGGTTGAATTTTCCAGCAATTAAGGTGTTAAGTTATTTAGATAATTAAATATAGGCTTATAGCAAATATTATTAACGGCATTATCGTTATAATAAAATACTTCGGCCATTTTATTATTAATGGTAATATAAGCCTGATCGCTGTTGTCTGGTAATATAAATATATTTTTGGTTTTAGCTTATTTTGTTACAATTTATTTAGAATGTTTTTGTTTTTCCCGGTTATTAATTATTAATAAAAATTTGAAGTAATCCTAAAATAATATTTATTATTAAGTATCAACTTTTTGATTAATAATAGTACTTTACGCCGTTTGTTTTTCAGAAGTTATATGTATATTTAAGCGTTTTTAATTATTTAATTTGCGTTTAATTTGTTATTTTAAATTGTAACGAACTTTTTCGACATTATTTTATTCTGCTAGAAGATTTGTTTTTTGCGCCCGAGCTTTTTTTGTATAAGGATTTTGAGATAAAGATTTATCGGACTTCCGACGTTTAAGTAAAGGGGGTATTGCGGAAACGGAGAAAAAAAATCCCGAACGAGATTATTTTAAGATTATTTTAGAATTAGCCGGCTATTAACAAAAAAAGGGTGTTTTGGTAAAGCAGGGCAATAGAATTTGATTAGGCTGGAAATGGACGGAATAGGTAATTAAATGGAAAAAGTAAGGTGGAAATTTTTAAATGGGTAAAAAATTCGAGTTAAGTAGAAAATATTGTGGGGTAATAGTAGGTCTAAGCTTATCGATAAGAATTTTGCATTTATAAAATTTTAAAAGGAGTAGGCCGAATTAAGAATATTTATTATTTAGCCTTTTTTTTAATGGAATACAAAATAATTAACAAAAGAATTACTTGAAACAATTTATCTGCTAAAAGACTATAAGGCGTTAGTATTAATAATTATAAATAGTTATTAGTTAACGGGTTTTTTTAAATAGAAATAGTTAACTATTAAAAGCTTTAAAAATTTATTAAAAAATCTTTCGGGGGAAGTTAATTAGTTTATATTTAACGATTAAAATAAGGTTTAGCGTAAGTATAATAAATTGTTATAATAACGTTTTAAGGCCGCTTATCGAATAAAGTATATATTATTTTTTCGATTTTTTTAAGGCTTTAATAACAGGCCTAGAAATCGTTATATTCCAATAGGAATAAATTTCCCGAATAATATGAATATTCTTTGTTTGAAGCGCTTTCCGCTTACTGTAAATAGTATAAAGATTGCTACTTTCAAATAAAGTAACCAGAAAACTTTCTTTAGTTTTTTGTAATATTTTTAAAGCAGATACCCGTATCTGTATAAATTGGTATGATGTATTTACGAGTACTTCGCGATTACCCGCTGAAATGGCGTTTTTCCGAAGATTAATCCCGTATTTTTTTGGTATTTCCGAATTTTCCGAAGTACATTAAATAAACAATGTTAATAATGAAATATTTATGAAATAATTTAATTATATATTTACTGTTAGGTTTTCGTTTATAGCGACGGGCCTTAGAAGTAGGTGCTTTAGGTTTAAGCTTTATCGGTGGGCCTAGCGTTCTTTTCTTTGCAGTTTTGGTAGCAAATGTATAATAAAGATATTGGTTTATCTTGCATTAAGTACTAAGCGGGTATGTTTTTAGTAAATTTAAATAATAAAGGAAGTTTAAAAATAGAATTATTCGAATTTCGGTTAAGTTTGTTTTGGGTATTATTAACTTATAAAGTATTTAAAGTATCGCTTAAAACGGGAGACTGTTTAATTATCTTATTTCGATAGTGTTGCGCTCGAGTTAGACTAGATGGAACAAACGGTTTTATCATAATAATTTTAATAAAAAAGAACATAAAGAAAGGAAATACGTATCGCTTTAATAAAATTAATTTATAACTTCGAAACCTTGTATCGCCAGCTATCTACGTAACTTCGATTAGTTTTTTATTATTTTTAAATATTTGTTCGTTATAAAATAATTTCTGTTTTCGCTTTGATTTAAGTTATTACTCCATACTGGAATTATGTTACAAACTTTCAAAATCTCGATTTTAATGCTGATAATTTCAAAATAACGAATTGTTATATTAAATCTTTTCGTAAAATAATACTTCCGATGAGGAAAATAATTAAGAAGAAAGTTTTTTCGATATTTTAAACGATAACGGTATATCCAGCGAAAATAATCCGTTAAAAGATAAAGGCGAAGATGAAGCCGAAAATTATCAGGCCCAGATTACGGTTGAAATAAATTCGAATTTAGAATAAGATAGCCGAGAATTTAGTTCAGAATTTAGCTAGTTATAATTTAGCTATTAATTACCGAATTAAGAACAATTTAATTTACTTGGTTTCTTTAACTAACGAAGCCGTTCTATAATATTAGATAAGTCGAACCGATCCTAATTTAAGATACGACTAAAGGCCAATTTTCTTATTTTCGATTAAAAATATTACGAATACCGGGAATGTTGGTAGGAAAAATGGTTAGATATTAGTTCTAGAGGTAGTTTTAGTTTTAAGAAAATGTTAGGAGCAAAAATAACGAAGATTTATTAAAGGAAGTTATCGGTATATTGAATGAAACTGACCGGGATTCGGAATATTGGAACAACTTTATATAAGTTTGTTATCGAACAATTAGATAACTTAAAATCAAGTATCGGCGATGTGGGTAGTATTTAGTACATTTTGCTTTTTTTTAAGGAAAATGGAATAAGCTTTATAAAAAAGAATTTATGGAACGACGGTTACCGTAAGAAAGTAAACCAGGCGGAGTCCGTTGCTAATAAAGGGATTTTTGATATAATTACGCTATATTTATATTTAGAAATAATTTTGAAATAATCTTGAAGTAATCGTTATACGAATTTTTTATTAGTAGATTCCGATTAGGCTTAGTTATCTTAATTTAATCTTTGTTATTAAAATAATCCTGAAATAATTTGAAATAATTTTTACTTATTAAAATTAGAACCTACCATTATTTTACGTACTTGATTTCGATTAAATTATTTTGATTAATTATTTTGTATTTTAATATTAACTTACTAAGGGCTTTTAAAATCAGTATTTCCGAATTATAATGTTATTTTACGGTAACAGCTTTAAATTACCAGTAATAAAAACATATCTAAAGTAAATGCAGACATATATTAATGCGATTATTAAATATAAATCAAAGAATATCTTTTTAAAGTCTTATATTTCGGTTAAGTAAAATATTTAAATTATAGTTTATTCGGCATTTTCGTTTTGAAATGTTATTATTTATGAAATTAGCCGGAAATGGAAAAGGCATTATTTTTTAATAAATGTTCAACTTTATAATATTAAATAAAATAAATTTAATGGCGACAAACTATTAAGCAGATTAAATAAGTTAGGAATAACCGAGCGATTTCGTATTTTTACTGCGGATAATGGCTTTAGCGTTAAGCAAATAATTAAGCAAAAATAATTTTACCGAAAATTAGACGACGAATTCCAATAGATAAACAAGATCCGGCATTACGTATAACTATACATTATATGCTTTGCGAAAGGCATTTAATAACTTTCTTAAAGTTTGTAATATTAAGCCGCCGAATAAAGTAGGAAACGTTTCAGTCGAACGGAATGAAAAAAAATTTGCCGAGATAGGGGAAAACTTTTACGAATACGCGCGAGAAATATATAATGGTATTGGTACGTATTTTATAAAATAATTATAAAATAATTTTTTAATTATTTTAATTGTAGGTTTTTGCCGTTTGGATTTATTTCGGTTTTGATAAAAAGATTTTTTTTTTTTTCAAATTTAATAAGACATAATTATGGATAAAATCTTAGACATTAAGAAAGTATTTCAAATAATCCGTAACGTATATAGCCGTTGGAGCTTTACAACATTTTTCTTGTTACGGGCTATAAAAATATACCCTATAATTTAAAGGTTCGGACGTAAATATCCGTTATTAGAAAAAGCGGATTATATATTTCCTTTTAACGGTATTAAATTTGTTCGTTATTTGGTTAACATTTTTAAATGCTTTATTTGGATAATAAATTATTTGGGTTTATTTCGGGAAAAATATACATTTTATATAGTTAATAGGTAAAAGATTATGCTTAAGCATTTACTTAAATGCAAAAGTATATCGTTATAACTTGTTAAAAGTATTACCCGGACGAAAACTAAGAAACGAAAAAGAAATAAAAAACCGAAAAAACTTAATAATTTCGGTCATTATTAACAGATTACGGATGTGGTTCTAGTTGTTATAAAAAGGCATCAATTAATAATTTAATTTTTTTTAAATATACTAATAAATCTTCTATCGATAATTGCGTATTGGTTTATCTTTCTGTCTTAATTTACTTATCATTAAGCAATATAACAGTTAAGTTCCGAGATTATTTTACGATGTACTTTATGCTAAAGCTATTAAGTGTTGTAGGTAAACTTATAAAACGTATTAGAAAAAAATAACTAACGGGATATATGATTTGTTAAATGTATTTTTATTTCGAATTACGGAAATCTTATAAAATGTTTTTGGTTATATTTAAATTCTAAAAAATGAAACTCGGATTAACTACTGTATTAACAATAATTTATAAAACGATATTATTAACGACTATTTTTAATACGAACGTAAATAATTTAACCGGTATTTTAAAGATTATTTCTTTATTATTTTATTTAAGTATCCGTTTTAACGAAACCGTTTTAACATTATAATAACGGATTAATAATACATTTTTCGTTTTCGCTTACTTTATACGTAATTTACTATATATCTAATATTTTTCCGTATTAATAAAACGAATCTAAAATATTGCTCGCTTAAAGTATTATTTTAACCGTTAATTAATGTTACCATAATAATTTAAATTAATTTTGATAATATTATTTTATATCCGAACTAACGTCTCAGATAAGCGAGCTAGACAGACAAGCGAGCTGGACACTTTTTGGCACCTCGTAACAATCGATCCAAATAACTTAACTATAACATGTCCAATTGATTCCAATCAATCGTATTCTCTTTCGCCGTCTATATCTACAACTTCTAGACAGGTGCACGCATTATATCAAGGCTTGTTGCGGACGTTATCTTGCTATTCCTTCCTGCTAACCTGTATGCGACCGACTAACCCATAATCCGTTTGAGCTAATATTACCCCCATTTCGTACGACCCAAAGCCGACCGACTAGATAACTATTTTCGACCGAATCCTTAACCCAAATACGCGAGCATTTCTTGTCCGGCTTTAATACGTTGAAGATATACGTCGGAGAACGTGTTATAGAACGCGTTAGGAGCGCGTTAGGAGCGCGTTAGGGGGCATGTTAGGAGGTCCGTGCGGGCGTCTCGCGGGGCGTATAACAAGGCGTGTTGGGCTTGATTTCGCAACAATTCGATACTTACGCAACAAATTAATCAAAACAAACGTTTTTCAAAAAGATGAATATATGCTATATAGGATGAACAAGGTTTTTTAGCCAGCAGAAAGGTTGTGGCAAGGAATTGCTGCTAATAGCTGGTGAAATTAGTTGGTTACGAGCGGGTTAATAGGAAGAAATAGCAATATAGCGTCCGTAACAAGCTTTGATATAATGCGTGCTTTTGTTTAGAAGTTATAGATACGGACGGCGAAAGAGAATACGATTGATTTGAATCAATTAGACGTGTTGTGGTTGAGTTATTTGAATTGATTATTGCGAGGTATCAAAAAGTGTCCAGCTTGCTTGTCTGTCCATCTCGCTTATCTAAGACGTTAAGCTATTCGATTTAGATAATAATGTGATATACGATAATAATAACTTTGTTTAGATACGGAAACGATTCGAAAACTCAAGGAAAAAATACGAAAAATATTTTAAATTCTATTTATCGAAAACTTAAGGAAGCTGCTGAATTAATATAATTTATCACCAACTTAGCCTTATAGGATATTAAATAAGCATTTCAAAGATTTAAATAAGCCCGAAAACAGTAACGATACAAATTAAGTTACGTTAGAATTTCTATATATTAGTTAAATTATTAGCGTTAACGGATTTCGGCATATAGAAAAGGTTATATTTAAAAATAATCTTTACAGAAAACGAAAAAGGTTAATAAATATTAATAATAAGAGTATTATTAAGAAACGGGCGAAAAGGATTTCGAACGGTTAAACTATAACTTTTAACTCAAACCGGCCCTTTTTTATTAAAAAAAAATAATTTAAATTTATTAACGTGCCACACCACCTCCTCGAACATACTACCTCCTCGGACACTTTTTAGCACTTAGCAACAACAAATTCAAATAACTTAACAACAACACATCGCATTAATTCAAATTAATCGGATTCTTCTTCGCTAAACGTATCTACAACTTCTATATAAGTATGCGCATTATGTCCAGGCTTGTCGTAAACGCCACACTTTCGTTCCTTAGTTTTAACCCTTTTACGACGATCCCCTACAGCTGCTGTTGGCTGCATTTTTTTACTACCCCCTTTTTTTGGGCCAAAAAAGCTTATCCCTTTTGTATAATAAAAATTCCTCCTTTTTGAAGACGTTTATTTTTAATCCTACGACGTTTGCTTAAGATATAATTCGTTTCGCATAATTAAGCAGCTTTTTCCTGAAGAAAAATCTTTTCGTGCAAAATTAATAAGTAACTTTTGGTTAAAAAATAAACAGATTTAGCCATTTTAGTTAACGAGCTACCCTATTAATTTCCAATCTTTTTTTGCAAATAACGTAATTACCGCATTACTTCTTTAATATTCTTAAGAGTTTTTGCGAACGGGGAACAAATGGAACCGGCGGAGGTTAGCGGGAAGACGGTCGGCGTAAGCATAACTAAAGGAACCTTCAATTCAGAAAAAACGTTATTGGGATTAAATAGAACAAAATCAAATTTCGCGAATTCAGATTTGATGTTATTGGACGTTATGGTAGCTTAGAACGCGTCGTAAAAGCCGGCAAGAAAATTTTCTTTAGCAATATAGGTATAATGGCCTCGTATTAAGTTTTCGATATACCGCAAATAAGCGCGTTTCAAAACAAAAAAATAAGATCCGTCAAAAGGTTAAACCCGATACGAAAAATGCGCGGATATATAAAGCGTAATAATATTATTATTAACGCAATATTTTTCGAATTTTATCGAATGGTAACTTTTATGGCTGTCGAAAATAAGGAAACGTTTCGAACCTTTCGTACGCGTTCGAATATACTTGTTAAAATGCTGGATCCATTCGAAACCTAATTTATTTGTTATCCAGCTATTATTACTTAATGCGATCTTCCAATCGGTTGCTGGCAATAAGTTATCGCGGTACCAAAACTTAAGATAGTTTTTTCCCGCTATAATAACAAATAACGGTACAGCCCAACTTTGGAAATTAACAGCTTAAATAATTATAACCCATTCTTTATTCTTTTATTACGCTTATCTAAGTTTTTTACGTTTTTCGATATTAGTAATTATTATACCCGTTACTATAAAAAGCTTTATTAAAAATCTAGTTTCGTCGAAGTTATATATATCCTCCTTTGCAATGCCGTACTTTACGATTATAACCCGACTAAGCTCGAATTATTTGCAAAACGTTTCTGAATTTTCGGATAAGATCCGTTAATAATCGATCTTCCGATTTAAACGCGTCTAGAATTATTGTTGCCGTTAAATAAATTTCGACGCCCAGTTAATTCCAACACGTCCTATAACGCGTTAAGCAAGCAGTAAATTGACCATATCTTCAACATGCTGATGCCGGACAGGAAACGCTCGCGTATCTAGGTTAAGGATACGGTCGACAATCGATTTTTCTTCGTTCGCGGTCAATTTTCGAAGATTGGGAATAATATCGGCTCGGGAAGGTTTGTTGTTAATTCGGTTCTCTAACGTAAATAACGGGACCTAGTATATAGAACCAAGACGTTTAAAACTAAGTTTCGAATTTTTTCTTTAGCCTAAATTGCTAGGTTTATTCTAGTTTTTTTTCTAAGGCGTTCCATAATAGTAGTGTTGAAAAATAAGCTATTAGAGATAGGTGGTTGCAATTGCTAAAAAAAGTGTCCGACGAGGTGGTATGTCCAAGGAGGTGGTGTGGCACGTTATAACTTTAACAAATTAGGCCTATAATTATTAAGATATGGCGATAAATAATATATTTAATATATTTGTTACTTCGAGAAGTAAATTAAATTTCGAAATAAGGTTAATTATATATAATATAAAAACGTAAAATCTTTTCTTAAAAAATAAAAAAATAATCTTAAAATAATTTACGAACTTAATGATAACCTGTACGAAATTCTTTTTATTTGATAAGCAAATAAAACGGTTTTTTTTTTAATTTTGAATTTAAGTAAAGCTGCTTTATATTACTTACATATTGTACTTTTTAAAAAACAGGTATTAAAAATTATTTGCATTTATACTTAATCAAAGATTCGCTAATAATTACCTTTTTTTATACTATTACCGCAATTATAACTTCGCGTTATTATATCAGCAAATTATATTATAGTAGTTACAATTATTAAAATGATTATAAAATAATCGTGTATTAATAATGTAATGGGTTATAGAGCGTTAAAATAGCGCGTATTACGGATACGGCCCGTAAGTTAATTATAAACGTTAAAAAAAACCTAATTTAACGTTAAAAAATAACCTGTCTGCGTTATAAAAATGGTATTTTAAGGTCTAGCTTTTATTAAAGCGTTAAAAAAACGCGTTAAATTTAACAATAAGTTTAACTATATTAATTTGGTAAAATAATTTTAATATAGTTTTGGCATAATTAATTAACTTATTTAGCTTCCGCTTTGAGTATAATTTGATCATACCAATTAATTTGTAAGCTGTTATTAAAAAACGATATTTTAATATTTAATACGCCGAATTTTATAAAAGTTTAAATCCGAATTACGATTTTATGTTTTTAGCTTAAGTGTTAAACAAAAAATAGCGGAAATTATATTAATGGAGATATTTAAAGATAGGTTTATTTTTTAAAATAATTTAAAAATAATTTAATTTTTTTTATATAATTAATTTATACGTTATTTTCGTCAAAAGAGTTGCTATATAAGCGAAAGATATATAATTAATGAAAACTATCTTAAGTTATTATATTAATTTAGTAAAACTTGAATAAAATATGCTAAATCTTCGGAAAACTTGGCGTTAAATTAGGTAGATAATATAACGAATTTTTTAAGCGTAAAAAAAAGATGATAAACTTAAATAAATTTTAAAGCCTAAAAATATTCGGAATTAAGGTTATTTTAAAGGAAAATCGGCATTATTAGGTTTTAAAACACCTAAAAAATTACGAGGTAATTTTAATGCGAATTTATTTACATTACCGCTTTTACTGGATTATTATAGACTATTTTATTAAAGTTTTTCATTAAAATATAGATTTTAACGTGCCATACGGGCGAGCGAGATTTACGGGCGAGCGAGACACTTTTTTAGCCATTTTAACAATACATCTTTAATTGCCTATTTCTTAATAACCATAATGTGGAGCGCCTTACAAAAAAAGCGAGCATAAACCTAGCTATTTAGGTTAAAAAAAGTGACCCGAAACTTAGTTATAAAAAGCTTGGTTTTATTTATAAAGTTTCATTTTTTACCTTAAAACATCGTTTTAGTGGTAAAGGCGTCCGAATTGATACTATTCCTAATTCGCGGAAATTGACGCCGACCGAATAAAAATCCATTATCGACCGAATCCTCGACTTAGATACCGAGTGTTTCCTGTCCGGCTTTAGTACGTTGAAGATATGGCAAATTTTGTCAGCTAGCAGGGGTTGCACTAGCACCCCATATACGGAATGGCTCCCTCTGATCGGAACATATAGGTTCCATGACTAGACTCCATAAAAAGAGGAGTGCGCGTTTTAGAGCGTCTGCAGCTAGTCGTCTAATACAACACAACTGATGTCCCCTATATCCGACAATTAAGAGTTTTATTCGCTTAATTCGCGTTATTATCAATTGGTCAGCTGCTGTTAAGACGATAGAGGCTGTACATTAATAGCAATTACCTATATACCCTATTATCCACAATGGCGACCGTACCGTCGACGTCCTCCGTTATCTACAAGGAACTTAAGGACTGGGATCGCTTTAAAGGCGAATTTCAATTAAGAGCGTACGCGCTTGGTATTTGGCGTTATATCGATTCCGATCAGAATAACGTATGGCCTGTCGAACCTACGAAATCCGATATAACTTCCTATCCGAAAAAACGACTTCGTTAAGTAACGACGTAAGCAGTTAGTTTTTTTTCCGAAGGAATTATATAAGCCGAAAAAGTCGATTATACGGGTTACTTAATAAATTTGTTTAAGATAACGACAAAAAGCAAATAAGCTTATATTTAAAATTTTACGATATATATTTACGAAAATCGGAAGTACGAAAATTTTTGGAAAAAGATTAACGATTTTACGAAATAAATCCTGGAGTTAATATTTTTAGTAATTAAAAAAACAAATTTCCTTTTAGGAAAGAATTTAAAAAAATAATACGTTACTTGGGCCGAATTAAGTAAGGTATACGACAGTAAACTTATAAACAATATCTAACGAAAGTACCGTAAAAGGCTAAAGCAAACTTCGAAATTAACGAAAAAATTAAACGAATAAATCGTAAAGTAGCAAAAAATAATAGCTTAAAGATAACGTTATAACGTTCCAAAAACGAAAACAGCGATTATATAAGTTAACGACTTATATATAATTTTAGCTTTAATTATGGAAAACTGGACGATTATTTTCCAAATAATAAAGAAAACCGAAATTAATAACGGTATAATTAATTACTAAAAGATAACTGTTAACCTTTTAAATTATTAAACGTTAATTTATTCCCTATTTATATTACGAAATATTAAAGTAACGTTTTTAACCTTTTAAAGGATTTCCGCAAAACCTTTTAATTAAGGTAATCTTAATTAAAAAAAGATTAAGGATATAAACCTTTTACCACAAGGAAAGGTTTAAAAACGCGGGTCGAAACGTAGCGGTCGTAAAAGTTCTTAAACGGACCGAAACGGAAGTAAACGAAAGCGATAGGAATCGAATGCGTAAGGTATTCGTTATAAGGCTTACTTAAGCGTTTATTATATCTTATTTTAATATTTTTATACGTTTTTTAACAAAACTTTAAAAAAGTTCCGCTTTAACGACAAAATAATTATATACGTTTAATATCGGATTGCTTTCGATTAATCTTTAAAGGAAAAAATTAAACGTTTATCAAAGTTTATAAATAAATTAATTACTTAAGAAATTAATTAATTTTTATAGGAAGTAAGGCAAATTCTGGCGTACTTTTTAATCTTTAATTAACGTAATATAATAAACGTTACGTTTTACCCTTTAAGAAAGTTATTAATTTTGGATTTAAGGTTTACGATTTATATTTTTAACCTTATTAATAAGTTTTTAAACTTTAAATTAACCGTATAAGGCGACGGGATGTACGTAAATAATAACTTCGTGCCGATTAAAAAGTACGGAAAAGTTAATGTAATATTTCGAAGTTTTAATAATACGAAAGCGTTACGTTTATACGACGTAGCTTATTACGAAAGCTTCGTATATAACCTAGTATTTTTCCGGCAGTTCTGGAAAAAAGGGTATTAATAGGATAACAGAAAAATTAATAACTTTATTCGAAATAAGTACGATTAGGTAGTTATTACGTTAATAAATAAGTTTAATTAGTTCGTTATTAAAGATATTAACGCAATAATTACTTATACGGCCTTAGTAGCTTATAAACGAAACGTTAATTTATATATAGCAAAATTATTACGAATCGGTAACGGTATAATTTGGCACTTAAAATTAAAACATTTAAAACCCGAAGTAATCGCCCAGTTATAATTTTATGTAAAAAGAATCCGCCTGAAAGGTTTTATAATAGTCGAATACCAAGCATATAGCAAGGCGAAAGCCAAAAGGTTAATACGTTACGAGCCGAAGGAAAAAGCTTTCCGATTAGAACAAAAAATCGCCATCGATTTTACAAACTTCGAAAAAAACCTTAAAGGATATAGATACGTTATGTTTATTACCGACAGATATTTAGGTTTTATTTAGGATATTTACCTTAAAAATCGAAAGCAAGATATATTAATTACTACGTTTCGGTACCTCCTAAAAGTTTTTAAAAACCAGGACAAGGTTTTTCCATAGGTATTCGAATGCGATAACGAAATTTTAAAAAATTATTAGTTTCGAGATATGTTTTAATCGCCTCCTTTTAGTACCAGACTTAAGCCTTTAATATCGCATACTTAAGCCTAAAACGGGGGTGCAAAATGTTTAAGGGATATTATTAAGGAAAAAGCGATTACGATACGAAATGGCGCTAAGTTACCTTTGTTTTTGATCGTATACATTTTTAAAGCGGCAGTATATTTATATAACCGTACCCCTAAATACGTACTTTTTTGGCAAAGCTTATACGAGGTTTATTACATTTACCTAACGTATAAAAACGGCGTTGTAATATTTGATCGGAAGCCTTAATAAGCTTACCTGCAAGTATATAGCTATATGGCCTATGTTATGATAGCTGCTGCCATAAAGAAAGAGCAGAAACTTTAAAAGTTAAATTCTAAAGCATGGGTTAGTTACTTTGTCGGCTACCGATTTACGAATATTTACGAGATCTGGAATTTATTAATTAATAAGGTTATTGCTATTCGAAACGTACAGTTTAACGAAAAGGTTACCTTTTTAAGTAATATCAAAAACTTAAAAAACAACCTTTTATACGTTATAGAAAAAAAGCTTTAAAAGCTGTTCCGATAAGTAAAAATACCTAATTAGGTAAATAATTATTTAACTTTTATATAAAAGGAAGATAAAAATTTAAGCGGAATAATTTAATTATCGGTTAAGTAGGAAAAATAGCTTTAAAAAGGTATTAACGTGGGAGGCGTATAAAGTGGCAAAAAATAAGCTTATCTTTAAAGGATTAATTACCTTTATACGACCGTTATATTCGAACTATTTCTGTCCCTTAATTTATTACCCCCGTTAACGTTTACCTTAATAACTATTACGATTATTACGCCGACGGAAGGAATAAAGGTAGCTTTAAATTCCTTTTACCTTATTTAATATAAAGTAACGGTAAAAGACGAAAGTATTTTACGGGTAATAAGCGTAAACCCCTTATATGTTCCGTACTAAAAAGGTGTTATCCGAAACGAATATAAGGTATGGGAAGCCGCTTTTAATGCAAAACGTTTAGCCCTTTCTGTAAGTACGTACGATAACCGGCCGGTAAGCTGCGGAAGTTTAAGGAAATTAGTTATCCGAAATACGCGTTACTTTAATCGAAAAGGTTATAATCCTTTAGCATATAAAAAGGTACTTAAGTTGTTAAACCGGGTATATAGGCGCGATTTACCGCCGCCACTTTAAAACCATAAAAAGCTAAATATATACCCGTTAAGGAAAATATTTCGTAAAACCGAAAAGGTTTATTTATAAAGCTATAAGGAAATGCAATCTTGGAAAACCGTTAATCAGTTTTCTGCTAAAAGGAAATAAGTGTTAAGATATATATAGGTATATGTTTATAAGTTTAACAAGCATAGTTAGTTACAAAAATGCAAAGTACGTTTCGTCGTACGGGGCGATTAATAGCTTAAAAACGTTTGTAATAATATATACGTATTTATATTAACTGGAAAATCGTTTTAAACTTTAATCGTTATCGCAATTAAATTTAACCTAAAGTTTAAGTAATATAATGTTATAAACGCTTTCGTTAATATTAACTTACTTTACGAAATATATATAAAAACGTTTTTAAGTTATTTATAACGTAGTAAGATTTTTCTAATTAGGAAAGTATTATATAAATTAAAGGAATTGCCGTTATTATAGCAAAAAGATTTTATTAGGACATTTACAAAATTGGAACTTCGCTCCGTTTTTTACGAACCTTATTGTTTTATTCGTTAAGGGATGCTTATTTTCTTTTTTGTAAACGATATTATTATAGCATACCGTAAAAAAGATTAAAACCTCGTCGATTAATTGATTTAACAAATACGAAAACGGTATACTTTTATAGGGGGTAAGGACCTATAGTGGTTTTTCGGTATCGAAATAATTAAAAATAAAACTATAAAAAAAATCTGGCTTTTTTAATTAAACTTTGTAGATAAGCTGGCTAACTTAATCCTAAAAAAAAGTTTGAATAACTTTTTAAATACGTTAATAACAAGCGTTAAGCTATTGCCGAATTTTAATCTAGCTTATCTAGGCTTTATTAACAGATACCAGAAGAAAATCGGTTTTATTTTGTACGTAGTAATTAATATACGACCTAATATAGCCTTTACGGTATTCCGATTCGCCCGATTTAACCTGAACTTTAATAACGTATATTACAAAGCGGTCGATCGAATTATATTATACCTGATCGGGACCAAAACATTAACGTTACAATTCGGGAGTAAAGATTCGTTGGATATATAAAACGATATTTCCTTCGCAAATAATACGATCGATCGAAAAAGTTTTTAAGCTTACGTTATAAAGTTATTTAAAAAAGTAATAAAATGGCAAGCGAATAAGCAAGATATAGTAATTACTTTTATAATAAAAGCGGAATTATTATTCCTTACGCAAGTTGTAAAAAAAGCCTTATTTAGCTTTCGATTAATTAAAAAGCTTGGAGTTACCCTAAATGCTGGACCGTTAAATATGTAATGTAACAATTAATAAATTATACGGTTTATTAACGCCGATGTTGCCCTGTTACAAATAAAGTTGCGGTATATGAATATATATAATTACTGGTTACGAAAAGTTGTAAAAAAGGACATGATTAAAGTGGATTATATACCTACGGGCGATATGCTGGCTGATGGGTTAACGAAGACCCTAATACGCGAACCTTTTAGGCACTTCAGAAAACAGCTAGGACTGGTAGATATCATAGAAGCCATCGATCGGCGGAGGAACAACCTGCGAGTAATTTCAGAGGAGGAATTGGCTGACCAGGAGGATTTTATCGCCGGAGGAAAGGTGGAATGGAAAGCTGTGGCTTTAGGAAGTGATGATAAGTGCTGATCAACGCCGTAACTACGTCAAGGCGTTAAGGGGGTATATCAGCTAGCAGGGGTTGCACTAGCACCCCATATACGGAATGGCTCCCTTTGATCGGAACATATAGGTTCCATAACTAGATTCCATAAAAAGAGGAGTGCGCGTTTTAGAGCGTCTGCAGCTAGTCGTCTAATATAACACAACTGATGTCCCCTATATCCGACAAATTTATTGCTTACTTAACGCGTTGCAGAACGCGTTGGAATTAACTGGGCGTCGAGTTTTATTAAACGGCAAAAAAAAACTCCAGACGCGTTTAAATCGAAAGATCGATTATTAACGGATCTTATACGAAAATTCAAAAACGTTTCGTAAATAATTCGAACTTATTCGAGCTATAATCGCAAAGTACGGCATTACAAAAGAGGATATTTACAACTTCGACGAAACTGGATTTTTAATAGGGCTTTTTATGGTAACGGGCATGGTAATTATTAATGCTGAAAAACGTAAAAAATTTAAATAAGCGCAACAAAGGAATAAAGAATGGGTTATAGTTATTTAAGTTGTTAATTTCCAAGGTTTGGCTGTACCGCCATTTGTTATTATGGCAGGGAAAAATTATCTTAAGTCCTGGTACCGCGATAACTTATTGCCAGCAGCCGATTTGAAAATCGCATTAAGTAATAATAGCTGGATAATAAATAAATTAGGTCTCGAATGGATCCAGCATTTTGACAAGCATATTCGGACGCGTACGAAAGGTTCTAAACGTTTTCTTATCTTCGACGGCCATAAAAGTTACCATTCGATAAAATTCGAAAAATACTGCGCCAATAATAACATTATTGCGCTTTATATAGCCGTGCATTTTTCGCATCGGCTTTAACTTCTTAATGTATCTTATTTTTCTGTTTTGAAACGGGCTTATTCGCAGTACATCGAAAACCTAATACGACGTTATTGTACTTACATTACCAAAGAAGATTTTCTCGCCGGCTTCTACGACGCGTTCTAAGCTGCCATAACGTCCGATAACATCAAATTTGGATTTGCGAAAGCTGGCCTTATTCCATTCGATTCCAATATCGTTTTTTCCGAATTAAAGGTTCCAGTTGTGCCTACGCCGACCGTCTTTCCGCTAACCTCCGCCGGTTCTATTCATTTCCCGCCCGCGAAAACCCCTAAGAATATCAAGAAAGTAACGCGGCAAGTACGTTATTTGCAAAAAAAGATTAGAAACTAACCGGGTAATTCGTTAATTAAAATAGCTAAATCGTTTAATCTTTTAACCAAAAATTACTTATTAGTTTTGTACGAAAATGTTTTTCTTCAGGAAAAAAACTGCCCAATTGCGCGAAACGAATTATATCTTAAGCAAACGTCGTAGGACCAAAAACAAACGTCTTTAAAAAGGAGGAATATTTATTATATAAAAGGGATAAACTTTTCTAACTTAAAAAGAAAGATGTAATGAAAAAATGCAACCAACAGTAGCTGGAAGGGGTCGACGTCGTAAAAGAGTTAAAACCAAAAAAAGAAAGTATGGCATTTGCGGCAAGCCTGGACATAATGCGCGTACTTGTGTAAAAGTTGTAGATACGTCTAGCGAAAAAGAATGCGATTAATTTGAATTAATGCGATATGTTGTTGTTGAGTTATTTGAATTCGTTGTTGCGAGGTGCGAAAAAGTGTTTCGCTCGCCCGTGTGTCTCGCTCGCCCGTATGGCACGTTAATAGAAATTTATTAATATTACCGCTTTTATTCGATTATTTCAAATTATTTTATTAATTTTTTTAAATTAAAATACGGATTTAAAATAATCTGCTGATAAGTAATCGTAATTACCCATAGGTCCTTAGCATTATCTACTAGGTACCCGCGGGTCCTTTTTTACTTTCGCCAAGGACCCATTAGGTACCCGTGGACCGTGGGTAATTTTCGGTGGGTGGTTCCTCCCTTACCCTAGTTGGTCGAATCCATCACAGTACTCATGAAAGTCAAGGAACAACGCTATGATTTCTCGATGGCAGGTAGCATCTATAGCTTCACTGCTCGACTTGGATACATTAAGGTGTCACCACGTCTCAGTTCAACCCACCAAGAGCTACTATGACCTCTCTCAGCATCAAAGAAGAAGACATCCCCCGGCTCGACGGCAAAGTGGTTGTCATTAGCGGCGGAGCCTCCGGCATTGGGCTTGCCGCTGCAAAGATCTTTGCTAGAGCTGGAGCCAAAATCTTCCTGTTTGACCGCAACCCTCCCGACGGTGGCGAAGCGCCTGAAGATTCGACTTTCATTAGGGCCGACGTCACATCTTGGGCAGAACTCAAAGCTGCTTTTGCCCAAGCAGGCCATGTCGACATTGCCGTGGCCAACGCTGGCGTCTCCGAAGAACAGCCATACTTCGAGGATACTTTTGACGAGCAGGGCGAGCTGAAGGAGCCGGGATTCGCGGTGGTAGACGTCAATTTCAAAGGTACCGTCATGTTTACCAAACTGGCGGTCAGCTACATGCGAAGGCAAGGGAAGGGTGGCTCCGTTGTGATCACAGCGAGTGCGACTGGATACGCGCCCGAACAGAACTTGCCGGTGTACAGTGCTATCAAGTCGGGTCTGGTCGGTCTCGTTCGTTCTCTGCGTTCGACGCTCCCCCGTTTCGATATCTCAATCAATGCAGTTGCGCCGGCGGCGACCATCACGAAGCTGCTACCCATGGATATTGCCGGGCCGCTCATGGCAGCCGGACTGCCCGTCAGTTCTGCTCACATGGTGGGCCTAGCAGTGGTGTATTCTGCTGTGGCCCGTCAGCCACGGATGGTTGAGACTTACGGCAAAGAGAATATGGTGGACCTGGAAGGCAAGTGGAATGGTCGCACAATTTTGACGTTGGGAGAACACTACACTGAATTGGAGGAAAAATTGGCTGATCTGCGGCCGGTCTGGTTTGGCTGGCGGAACGCTGACTTGACCAAAAAGCAGCAAGCTACAGCAGACTTCAGGTAGAGGTCGAGGTCCGTGAGTCGGAGGCTCGCCCGCAATCAAGTACAGCCACAAGAACTTGCAGCATAGATATGTGAGCCTTATACCTACCCACGTATCCACCCGAGTACCTACCCAACTACGTATCCAAGTACCTCTCCAAGTACCTATCCAAGTATTTGAACAAGCAGCTTTATACAAGTTATCTATTCAAGTAAGGCAGTTAAGTAGGTAGCAAAGAACTTACCTAGCCCCTCCTTAACATATTTCTTTGGAAAGTTTGCCGAGTGCTTGTATACATACCTCGCCAGATAAATAAAAAAACCTCTGCCGCCTCAGGATAGTACAGACACCTAGTGTCCCCGAATCACTCTAGATATTGAAGTGGGGAGTAAGTGGAGCAACAGGCTTAAGGAGCGGCTGTGAGCCAAGTATATATCTTCTCTATAGCACTATACAAACATGAAAGAAAGTAATCACATCCCACGATAACCATATACCTCGACGAGTCGCCGAACTTGGCGGCAGCGGAAGCCCTGGAGAGCCCATCCCGAAGCTTTTATGCTGGAGTGTTGATGAGCTTGAAGCCGCCAGGAGTCAAAGTTTGGAAGACCTGGTCTGGATCATAGCTCTTAGCAATCTCCCGCAGTTTCGGCAAGGCTGTTCCGTTCGAGAACTTCTGGAAGATGTCTTTGGTCTGGGTGGGTGCTGCATCGTTCAGGTAAACGAAATCATAGTAAAGGCCTGCCTTCTTCGCCCTGTTGTCGAGTTCATCGATCATGTCTTGGAAGAACTTGTAGATTGTTTCATCGTCCTTGGCATCGGCCCAGTTACCGCCGTACAGAACAGCTAGTAAAGAAGTTAGTTCATGAGCTGGGTGATTGTAGACACAGTCGCAAGATGCTTACCCAGAACCCCGTTACCAAGTGGGTCGTAGAGCCCTATCGGATCTCCACCCGAGGCTTTTGCGGCTCTGATCATACCAGGGGTGAAAAGCTGATAGGTATTGGTGACGCTGAGATCCATGGTGTTCTTGATCTGCGGGTTTGCTGCAATCACGTCGAAGAAAGTCTGGTTGATCAAGTACACTGCCTCAGCGCTAGAAGCCAAAGCAGTGGACGAAAAAAGCTGTCTCCGATTTCCTACTCCAAAATTCACGGGATTCGTGTCATTCTCCAAGCCCAAAATTGTCTTTCCAACACGGAAGTCCTGGAATGTAGAAGGTATGTCGGTGAAGTTCTTGAGAGCAGCAGGTGCCGGGTCATCGCCTCTGTGCATATAGATACTATAGCCCGATACCTCGCCAGTAGTCACGTTGTACAGGATCGAGGGATCTGAGTGAGCTGCAGGATCGCTGGAACCACCGGACGCAACAGCGTAGCTTGCGTATGCGTTGACCAAGGGATTCAAAGCCGAGGCGTCGTAGTAAGCGCTACCACCCCACATGTATGGAACCGAAAAGGTTGTCAGATCGAAACGTGTGACAATACCAAAGTTGAAAGCACCGCCCTTCAAGGCCCAGTACAAGTCGGAGTTCTGTTGCGCATTTGCCTCGCATACAGTACCGTTGGCGAGCACAACTTCGTAATTGACGACACTGTTCGCTCCCCAACCGTGGTCTTGCTCAATTAGTTCAATTCTTGATGGGAGTGACCGATCGTTAACATACCGCTGCTGAAATAAGAGATACCACCACCAAGCAGAAGGCCAGACACTCCGACCGGTCCAAAGCGTCCACCAGCAACGGCAAGACTGTCTTTAGCAAGTACTTCGTAAACGTCCAGCCAACGGTTTCCTGCGCCAATCTGGACAACAGATTTGGAGTCGTCTGTGTACTGCACGTTATTCAGGCTGGTGGTAACCATGAGCACGCCATTGCTGACGTCGGCAGCGCCAGGGATGGGCATATGCCCTTGGGTGCGAACAGCAAAGGTCTGGTCAGCTTTACGAAGGATAGCCAGGCCACCAGCTACTTCCTCGGCCGAAGCTGGAGCAAAAATACACGTGGGCGTTGTTTGACAAGTCTGAGACCAGGGCTCTACACCATCAAGTGTTAGCCTCCTTTCCGCGTGGGGGGCTTGACATGCATAGGAGAGAGGAGATCATTACCAATCACATGTTCGGCAAAGACTGAAGATCCAGGGTGGATGGTACTGTTAGGGTAGCTTTGTGAGAGCTCATTGCATGCATTAGCGCGACGGTGCAAGACGCTGGCCGCAAGACTCTGGCTAAGGTGAAGAGACAGAGAAAGGGCCGAAAAAGCCGAAAGAGAAAGCATAATGACTGTTTAGAAAGATACTGGATTCGAAATTGGAGCTAATCAAGCAGAAAGGTGCTATCTAGCTGCTAGGCTAGCATCTTTATGTACCTACCGAATCACTCGCTTCTTCCTAAGTATAGTATTGTTAGCCGCAGCTGCGCCGTGTGGCGTACTACTAGTATTCTCGTCACGAGCGTTGGGCGGCGGCGAAGTCAGGTGGAATAACCTAGGAGGCGGCTGATCTCGGCCCGCAGCTATTCAAACAGATTCCAGATAGTGAAAATTCTCTAACTCCTGTCACTCTTCTCAAGCCAGGGTAACGCTAGCTGATCGAAAGTGGGTCCTGGTGGGGAAACAACCTCCTCAGGGCTCTAAGCTGATCTAAGCTGACATCTTCCAAGCCGCCTCTTTAGGAAAGTGCATCACGGAATCTACGAAGCCCAGCCGGCACCCGTGTCCAAATAGGGCCGACATTTCCGGTACTCTATTCCTGTGAGGGCGCTCTACCCGACATCGGAAATTTGCCGATCTAGGAAATTTCCCGGTTTAATCCGCAAATGCATACGGTCCTCGGCCCGACACATCGAAACAGCAGGTTATTGACCGGGCACTAACTCGGACCGAACACCAGATGTGACAGTTCGAATAAGTCTTATTCAGATCGTCGGCGGCCTGCGTACACGATCAATTCGAGCTCCTGATGAGATTGGACGAGTTTCTGAACTCTGTTATTTTCCGACGATATGCTGCCTAGAGGAATCAGATAATGCTTCCTCGCACTTACTGAATGCTGTTATACGCGAGTATAACCCTTCGAACCCGGTGAGCGTTACCATACGTCCGACATGGCTACCTTAACAGAGACCATTTCTCTTCCGGCCCAACTGTTCGTGCATCTTGAAAACACTAGCAACAGCCCTCCGGTCAAAGAGACAATCAGGCCCAGAAATGACACGACGATCACTCCGCCTCCTACTCAGTGGTCGTACCTTTGCCATCCGCGACTGAAGGAGGTACAGGACGAAGTCGATGGATATTTCCTGGAGAACTGGAAATTTCCAAGCTTCAAGGCTGTTCGCACCTTCTTGGATGCCAAGTTCTCAGAGGTTACTTGTCTTTACTTCCCTCTCGCACTGGACGATCGCATCCACTTCGCCTGCCGACTGCTGACCGTGCTCTTCCTCATCGATGGTGAGTGCAAAAGGACTTGGGCTAATGTAGCCTTTACTGACGGGGTTAGATGTTCTTGAGCACATGTCTTTCGCGGATGGAGAAGCCTACAACAACAGATTGATCCCGATATCGCGTGGAGACGTGCTCCCGGACCGAACCAAACCAGAAGAGTTCATTCTCTATGACCTCTGGGAAAGCATGCGCGCCCATGATAAGGAGCTGGCCGACGAAGTTCTTGAGCCGACCTTCGTGTTCATGCGCGCGCAGACAGATCGAGCGCGTTTGACCATCCAAGAATTGGGACGTTATCTCGAGTACCGTGAGAAGGATGTAGGCAAGGCGTATGTTCTCGCTCAGGATTCGAGCTCGTGATGCTGACTGTTCGGCTAGGTTGCTTTCGGCTCTGATGAGATTCTCAATGGGACTTAGACTCAGTGCAGATGAGCTTCAGGGTATGAAAGCCCTTGAAGCCAACTGTGCCAAGCAGCTTTCTGTAGTCAACGACATATACAGTTATGACAAGGAGGAGGAGGCGTCTCGGACTGGACACAAGGAGGGAGCCTTCCTTTGTTCAGCTGTAAAGGTTCTGGCGGAGGAGACCAAGCTTGGTATACCCGCAACGAAGCGCGTGCTTTGGTCCATGACTCGGGAGTGGGAGATTGTGCATGACGAGATCGTGGCAGAGAAAATCGCATCTCCAGACGGCTGCTCTGAAGCTGCTAAGGCGTATATGAAGGGCCTAGAGTACCAGATGAGCGGCAATGAGCAGTGGAGTAAGACCACGCGTCGGTACAACTAAATGTATAGACTCAGCAAGAATAGATAGAAGCATAACGAGCGTTACAGAGATTAAGCTCAGGCAAGATGCCCAAAGAATTGTGTGAGCGGTTTACTGAACGTGCTAGGTACTAGCACAACCTGCTCGCCGCAGCCACCAAAGGTAACATCTCGACTCGTGGAGCGAGTGATGTAAATACTTGCGCTCTTTCCGGACAGGTACTTTGCGAAGTGCATCGGCAACTACTTGGACATGTACTTGCGTTGGCCCTGAGTAGTATTGTTCAAACGTGATACTGGCGCTTTTGATCATAGTCGATAGTCAGATAGCTGTAGATCTTGACACTCCGACACTCTGAGGCGGTACACAATCAGTGCGCAGGAAAGTTCGAAGCTCTGTCTACGCAGGATGATAGGCTGGATAGTAGTAGGCGCATTAAACATTCATGCGCTGCAATCAGCATTGTGCGACCCTACCAGATGATTTCAAACTCGAGGAGTTGTCTACCATGCGTCACTAAGTCAGCCCGACTGACGGCCGGGCTTTGTTCCTGTCTCCCCGCTTGCCCGACTCTGGCTTATCCCGATTATTTTTGGCCGATTCGTTTCGGCTATCCTGTTCCGGAAAAGGACTAACCACCTTTCAGCTCCCTTCTTTCGGCATACTGTCTGGGTTGCATTGTCGGTCTTCACCTCTTGCGAGGTGCTGTCCGATGCATGTTGGTGATGCCTTTGTACCATAAAGCTACGGTTCGGGAATTTTAATTAAATAATACTTAATTTAATCCAGTCTCGTCAAATTATATTTAATCTAGTCTTTGTTAAATAACGGTAATGGTCACATGATGAACTTAAGCCCAATAGACCAGTCAGCTGATAGAGTTAAGCCTAATTGGGCAGTTAACTAAGGATTTTATGAATTTAATACTGAATTTGTATATTTGGCCGGGAGTGGGGCCGGTACCCGATTGGGTTAAAAATTTAATAACAGCCCCCATTAACCAACTTCCCCGCCTCCTATATGAAGCACCGCCAGGCATACACCTTCTCCCCAGCACCCACTTGCAAAGTCAATCTACCAGCTATCCACCATCATCACAATCACCATAATGGCCAATCCGCTCATTAGTAATCACCATGGCAAGAACGGCAAGTACACTCAGGCCTTCTTGGAGCAGAATGGGCCCGGAGACGCTCGACCTACAGCTCTTGACATTCTCAAGGACAACGACCGGATCGGTACCATGAAGGACAAGGTGAGCATTGCTGCTGCTGAAAACTGGAACTGGAATTGACCATAACCAGGTCTTTCTTCTCACCGGGTCCTCTGGAGGAATTGGCATTGAAACTGGTCGTGCGCTCGCCGCAACTGGTGGTAAAGTGTATCTGGGCGTTCGTGACTTGGAGAAGGGAAAGCAAGCTCTGAAAGAGATCCTCGAACCCGGTCGTGTGGAGCTGCTTGAGCTAGACATTGGCTCAATGGAAAGCGTCCGCACCGCGGCCAAGACCTTTCTGTCCAAGTCGACCCAGCTCAATGTCTTGATCAACAATGCGGGGATCATGGCATGCCCAGAGGCGAAGACAGCGGATGGCTTCGAGTCGCAGCTTGCAATCAACTATCTCGGCCACTTCCTTCTCTACAAGCTACTCGAGCAGACGCTCTTGTCCAGTTCCACGCCCGAGTTCCAATCCCGCGTCGTCAACGTCTCTTCCGCTGGCCATCACATGAGCTCCGTTGTCCTCGACAACATTAACCTTGATGGTGAGTACGAGGCGTGGAAGGCATACGGCAATGCCAAGACAGCTTGTATTTGGATGACGAACGAGATTGAGCGCCGATACGGTTCCAGGGGTCTGCACGGCCTCTCGTTGATGCCTGGCGGTATTGCCACAGGCCTACAGCGCCACGTCGACCCGGAGACGTTGAAGCAGTGGGGTTCGAGTGATCCTGCGAAAAAGTATGGCAAGAGCCCGGCTCAGGGCGCTGCCACGACCATGACGGCTGCATTCGGTAAGGAATGGGAAGGCAAGGGTGGTGTCTATCTGGAGGATTGCCAGGAAGCTGGCCCGATCCCCGAGGGTGGTACACTGGCGGTCGGTGTTGCACCACACGCCTTCGATCCGGAGGGCGAGAAGAAGTTGTGGGCTTTGTCTCTCAAGATGTTGAACTTGTCAGAGTAGGGCGCAGGAGGCACATCTATTGAGGAGGTTTTTGAGGTTGATGGAGGTGGGAGAAGAGGTATTGTAGCACCGGATGAAGAGAAGAGGACAGGAAGATGCGGTATTGGCGTGGTGTGATGTTGATGCACGCATACAGATACTGATGAGGCTGATAATAAGGAAGGCTTAGGCAACGGCACCTACCGAGCGAGCCTGTGGGCCACACTGCGTTTCTGCCGCAGTACTGTGTTTAGAGTGCCACGTTTTCCGGTTCTGTCCACGTTCCCACGTTCCGTTCTGGCGTATCTGCGTTTTGTTCTGCGTTTCGCCTCTACATCGTAGTATTTGCTATATCCTGCATCGAGGTCGAAATGTTCAGAGATACCAGACATTGATAGCACAGCTTTCTTCTACGTTTTCTGTTCTAGCTCTGGCGATTCCAGAGAATCACAATCGCAGTATTCAGGACTTTGATTCAGCGTGTCAGGCTCAACTAAGCTTCTCAACATCAAAGATAATGGCAGGTTAATCTTTGCCTCCGCAGAGCAATCACAAGTTACTAGCGCAGTCGGTAGCACAGCTAAGCTCGAATGGACGGCAGTCAACAAGTCATTGCCGGTGCCAAGTGCTGCACCACCTAAGAGCCCGGATATTCTGCCTAAACTGCCAGACTGTTGGAGAGTTGAAATGTCAAAAAGACTGAGCGGAGTTGTTGTTGAAGTCGTTGTTCGTAAGACTGAGAAAAACGGGATGGAAAAAGTACGTGCAAGTTCGAGTGTCGTCACTAAAATTCTCGAACTTGGATACCGCGCAAAACCAGAAAAGTCCCTCTGGCGCCTGAAGCCCGGAGAATGGCTTGATGACGAGATTATCAATGCATATCTTGAACTCCTTCAGAGGTCTATCGCATCTCCAAGTCATAGAATCGCAAATTCCTTTGTCATGGCGATGAGACTCGATCGGCCGTACAAATAGTTTATAAAGCTCCTTGACACTAGTACATACATAATATGTCTACCAGTTAATCAAAAAGATTATCATTAGAGTTTTGCTGTTATAATATCAAAGAGCAAGGAGGATGCTTTGTGATAGACCTATTATAATAGTCTTGGCGGTGAAGCTCCAGAGGCTCTATTGAACTGGATTCAACTTTAGTTCCGTAACAAAAGGATAAAGGAGCTAACGGCCTCACTCAATCTAAAACAGAAGAATAGCACAGACTGCGGCCTTTTGTCCTAATAGGCATTCGTCTCTTAACTGCTAGGCGGCCATATCTCACCCAGCCCGAGAGCAATACTTTACTTCCATCGTTCAGGGAAAGGGTCTTGGCCGAACTCCTAGCTTCAAGTCTCGACCCTTCGGACAGCTAATATCGAGAGCTCGAACTGAAAGAGACAAGCGCTAAAGCAATCCCTTCGCAAGCTACTGAGGACAGTGACAGTGACGACAGTGATTGCGTGATGTTACCTGCGAATCCCGATGACTATCATCATAATAATCAGCCAGAGTTATTTGTATCGCAATCCACGGTTTCTGATTCTAGTGGTTCTGGAGGAGACGAGGAAAAGAGTCCTGAATATATCGCTTCCGCATTCGCAAGGGAGGCAACGATGCTCAGTACGCTAAGCGAGGCCGTAGTAATAGAACGCGCCATACAAAAACAACAGCAGAACTTAGTAATAGAGAACCTGGAGCTTCTAAAGTTGTGGCTTATGATCGGAACAGAGAAACGCTCTATGAAACAACGATACATTTACTACGAGTTTTCTCGCTAATTCTGGGCGGTGATAAAGGATTTCAATAGAAGCCCACACGAACGTGGCCCAGTTCTTAAGGCTACTATCTCGAAAGTGATGGATAAACTTGAGATCACCCATCAGGCTACCTGGAAATATATTTTAAAACGGGCAAGGAGAGCATCAGTCTGGACTGAACTAATTGATATATTTAAGGACGATCTGGAGCACCCTAGTGTTGTGTTAAGGCAACCCCCCCACCAACGGGCCACCCCATCAACGGGCCACCCCACATCCGCGTAGCGCGTTGATCCACTTACTGATTTCTTTCCTTATAAAAGGCGTCTCAACAACGCGTCAGAAAATTGAAAAAATTATCTTCTTATTCACCAGAATCTGCGCTTTCGAATGATATGCAGCTCTTAGCTTAATTCCGTACGACGCAAGCGATTGACGAGGTTAAACGTGGAAAATCCCTGCGTTCGGCCTTTAAGGGTTACCAGGTTAATAGATAATATATAATACGCCGTATCGAAGGTGTGCCGACAAAAGAAAAGGTTAGCAAGGTTCGCCAGAAGCTATTACGAATCCAGGAGGAAGCTTCAATTTATTGGGTTATCGTATAAGGTTATTTAGGTTATACGCTACCTTTTTCTTGATTTTGCTTATATGCATAACGCTTCTTAATTAATAACGGCAGCCCTAAACGCCTAAGAAAAAGTTGGGTAGCCCGATTTTTGCGCCGCCATCCTAAAATTAGAACTTTTAAGGATACGACGATTAATTATAAGCGTTTAAATGGCGTTCCCCGGCCTTTATTAACGTCTTATTCGATTGCTTTGCCCTGTCGAAGGTTAAGATTATTAAATAGGGGAACCGATATAACGCAGACGAAATCGGAATAATAAAAAGCATAAGGGAAAACGTTTTCGTTTTTGGAAAAGCTTTTAAAAAAGCTATAGTTTTAAAAGATGTCTTTAAAAGGGAATGAATTATTATAATCGCATGTATTAATGCTGACGAATGTTCGTTATTATTATTGGTAATCTTTAACGGCGTTAACGTATAACAATAATAGTTTCCCGATTTTAATAATGAAATATACGAAAGCTAGTATTTTACCATTTCGGAAAACGGCTAAACGAATACCGAAATCGGCTTAAAATAATTTCGCGAAATTTTTATCCTTAATACCAAACCCGAAAATCTTAACGAGTAAAGGTTCTTAATTATCGACGGCCATAATAGCTACATCAGCAAAGATTTTATGTAAATATACCTTTAAAATAAGATTTATATCATTTTTTTGCTCACTTACGTTTTTTATATTTTCCAACCTTTTGATATAGGTATATTTGTTACCTTAAAACGGAAATTCCGTTATTAGTTCCACGAACGCTATTACGGGCGGGTTTCCGAGGTTATAAATAAAACCGATTTCTTTTGGGCGCTTTCGAAAGCGTAATACGAAATTATAATGATTTCGAAATATATCCTAAAAGGCCCTAAAGTAATAGGTTTACGTTTTATTAATAAGGCGAAGGTATTAAATAATAAGTACGTTAAAAAAAGGGGGAAAATAATAAATATATTTACCCCGAAATCGGTTTGTATTTTATTACGCCTTAACTTTTTTGCCTAAACGGTTGCTTTAAGTATTAAAATATTTAAATCATCCAAAGATTTAATTCGAATCGAAAAATCCTTAGTAAATGTTGATTCAACTGTCGGAAATCTTACTATACGCCTTTTGTTCCGCAAGTTCGCGAAAGCTTTTGACGATAAAATAAGCAAATTTTCCGCCGCCGAGGTCGATAATAATTAATTAACTGCAGCCCTTAAAAAAGGGAAGCTTAAGAAACGTAGGAAAATGTAGCCCGAACCGAATAAGGCTTTTGTAAAGATGATATCGGTTAAGAAGGTAAAGGTAAGGCTTAAAGCCCTTACGAAGGAACCCTTTACTGTTACTCGGAAAAATAAATAGCAAAATAAGCCTTCCGAAAGCGAAAAAAAGCGAGAAGGAAGCAGATTATATTATTGTACGTATGCGTTAGTTTGGAATCAATTGACTAAGTGGTTGTTGAAATATTGTTATTTGAATTGAAGGGTTGTGGTGGCGATGGCTTCAAAAACGGGTGGCCCGTTGGTGGGGGGGTTGCCTTTGTGCGCCGTCCTAAACGCGACGTACAGGTTAGAGGTACTAATATTGTCCAATCCTAAAGTATTTTTTAAGACAATTCGTTCGAGACTGAAAGAGCTAGAAAATGGTATTCTGGCAAGACTTAAAGCTGCAAGTTCTTTATATTGGGCAGTGATATACAACGGCCTACCCACAGGGAACCTTCTATAGAGTCCGCTAACGAAGACCTGCCCTTTGAACAGAAGGTTAGTTCTGGAAAATAATCAATACATATATTTAACAAGCAGGTCATAGTATCATAAGTAGATAGAATCACAAACTACACATATAACGCTTGGTTTTCCGTAGCTCCATTATAGTGGCAAAGTAGAAACGTGTCTGCCATTATATATTATATATGTAAGATTGACTGGCTCGGCTTGGGAAGAGCACCGCGCAATGAAAGAGACTTATATTACGCAGTAGGTGGTTGGAATGCTTTGTGAAAGTGGCTGCTGGAAGGCCGTATACTTTGTTGGAGTGGAACGATGTACGCGTTCAGGAGTTGATTTATATTTTATCTAATCTGGTTAACTGATGAGATTTATTGCATTGAAGTGGGCACAAGGCATGTTTCACCTTTAATGATTGGATTGCGTGCTACCACTCTCTTCCGAAGCAAATCACCTCCCAGCTTTTGCCGCTGTGTGTCAAAATTGGTGACCAACATCTCAAGTGAATCTCTGCAGTTAGATATTTGCTGCAAGATGAGGAGGTAGTTGGGAAGGAGTGGTGGGTTGTGTCCATGTGTCTGAAGCTTATTGTTTCTTGTAAATAATTTTTTTTTTTTGGGAGCGGATCACTATTCAATCACCTATCATAGATGTATTATCCTAATTCTGCCTTCTCGACCTTGATGAATAGTAATCAGAACAAGGTTTATTAAGTGGCTCCCACAGTTGAAAGGGAATATAAATCCCTGGGAGGGTTCACGATTGGACCACGGTTAAGGCCTTCTGTTTGGTCCCTTTCTCTGCCAAAGCACCTTCAGCGCAGTGCGAACTGCATGACGCAGACTATGAAATTCAAATGGTCCGGTCCTGACGATTTCTCGCAAATGGAACGCTACGTGACCTTTGGCCTGCTGTGGGTTGAGCGCGGCCGACCTCTGGCCTTTCTCGCCGCCTCACCGCCCCGTGTCTTCAATCCACGAACAACCGCCACTCTCCCATCAACCCTTGGGCGCAGTGTCTTCAGTCGCTCGTCACGGGAACCCACTGCTGCAGTTCCGCGAGATATGCGCTTGGCCTGCCGACGTGGTCGGGAATTACTAGCGACTGTCGAGCTGTCCTGGACCGAGACCACCGCCGTCCCGAGACTCGGTTCCAGGACACTGCTTGGATCCTCACTACCGTGTTGCTCGTGGATTGCCTTTCGTCTTTTCCTGATTCTTGCCCCTGAGCAGTCAGTCTCGCCAGCCACCTTCGTCTCTGTCTTCAACTGCGGTTCCCGGGTATCCTCATCTGGGGGGAGCTTGCGTCTCTTGCTTCGTGTTGTCCGTGAGTTGTCGCTCTTGCCAACCACCATCTTCTCGGTCTCATCCGTCCGCCTGTGTTTCACGACCCGCGGCTCCACGTCAGCGTCATCTGTGGCATCATCTGTAGGCTTTCTTTTCCTGCTTTTTGTCCCCACCGAGCTGCTACTCTTGCCCGCCGTCTTCTGCTCTGCTGCGATCTTACTTATTTCAGACTGAACCCACTCAACCCTGCGTTGCTGGTGGTCTGCTTCTGCCTTGGCTGACTGGTACTTCTGCGCATTGTGGACATATTACGAGGACCCACGACCTGCAAAGAGACGAAGGCCACGCTCAGCCGCTGCCGTGACTCGAACCACTTCCCGAGGGCACACCCCAGAGCTCCACGTCGGACAACCCGACCCCCTTGTGGCGTTGTCGACTGCCGCGCCTGAGATCGATGACGCGCAACCTCAGGTTGATCACGAATTTCCGTCGACCTTCGTCGAAAATAGCCACCAGGATGCCTCGCGACCAGAGTTGAAAGCAACGCAATCCACTCCACGCACCACCCCAGTGGAATGGATTGCAGCATATCCACGGCCAACCAATTTCAGTGGATGGCCACACAGTGGATATAATGGATGTTAGGGGGTATCACGGGCTTAGCTTTTGGCGTTAAGGCTATATTAACTAGTTACCTCTAGGGCAACTCGGCTTCTTCTTTATCATCCTCTAAACCCCAATCCTTTTCGTCAGTGACTTTGTTAAGCTACCTTGTTACCTACTCCTGGAAAGCTTCGTCGCTTATATGTTACAGTTCTAACAAATGGCGTATTTCCTCCGGTAAGGTAAATATAGAATCAAAGGTTTCTAACAGCCCTACCCTATGCTACAAACGTAACACCTAGCAAACCTCGATTATCATAGCATCTAAACGACTTCGTAAAGCCGAAACTATTCGACCTGCTGCTAAAAATAAACGCTTACATTCTATTGATATGGGCTGTATCGTAAGAAAGTCGAACGTTATTCGCGTAAGGCGTAAATATCGGGCTTTTTTGCGGCGTTAATAATTTAAAGTGTTTTATACCTTGCGATTCCCGAGTTCGAAATCCTCGCACCATATAGCGTATTCGTCGAAGCTATCCCCGAACGGTTACGCTGCGTTATTAATTAAGTTTGAAATAAAGGCCGTAATCCCATATCGTAACAGTTCAAGATGTTGTTGTAGGGCGTTATGGAAACGCTTTATACGTTTGCGCGGTGGTCCAACTATTAGCTGCCGCGTGTAACGGCTATGAGCTTAACCAACTATTAAACCTAAGTCGTACGGTTTATGTTGGCAGTAGTATCGTAGGAATCTGAGTAATAAAGTGATAATTACGTCTAGTAATAACAGATATAAATCTAAATAACTAATTGTTATTGTAAGCTAATATTATTTAGATTATAAGAAATAATAAGCGTATATATCTTAAACGGAATCCGTTTAAATCCGTTTATCCTTCCGGATTTATTTGCTGTAATCCCTATGAATCCGAAAATCTCTTCGGATTTATACTACATTGATCCGTATAACTTTCGACTGTTTACTAATAAGCCAAGTTCGTTTGATTATAATACGATTTTTCCCTTTTCAGGATTTTTGCCTTTAAAGATTGATTGTTTATCGCATTTATTTAGTAAATAATTTCCCCTTTTATATATTATATTTTTTTTTTGGATTATTTTTGTCGTTATGCTTAACCGTATCAAAAAGCAGATATTTCGCAAGCGTCTTAACTAAAGGGAAAAACGCCAAAATTTAGCTGCTTATATTCGAAATTAAGGTTTCGAAGTTATGCCCTATTTTGTATATTTTAAACATAAAGAAAAATAAAAAACGCGGTTTGTTATAAAACTTATATTCTAAAGAAAAGAAGTTATGATAATTCGGGTATTTCTTTTAATTCTTTGCGCAATATTACTAATGAAACGGAGCGTTTAAAACGCAAAAGAATTTTAGCCGAAAAACGGCTGCTTTAATTGCAAAAAGAAATAAATAAGGCAATCGCCCGTTTCCAACGATTGCGCTATCAGCAAGAATTCCTTCGGTTTAAAGGTATTAAAATAGTAAATCGTAGGCTTTAATCTTTAAACAAACTAAAAAAGTAGGAAAAGTTGGAACGCGAAACGGCTTTACGGGATTTTTTGTTTGTAAAACTAGCTTTTTTCGATATTAACGAAATATTTAGCGTGTTATAACGCCTGTAAAACTTAATAAACGTGTTTTTCGTGTTTTTTTCCGTTTCCGAGTAGATAAGAATGCCGTCGAGGTAACAAATAACAAAAATATCCAGGTGTTCTTATAATATATGGTTTATTATCCGTTAAAAGGTTGCTGGTACGTTAGTTAATCCCATAAGAGTAATTAGGTATTCGTATAAGCTATATTTCGTTTTAAAGGCCGTTTTCCATTCGTATTTTTCCTTAATCCGAATTATGTTATAGCTATTTCGAAGATCGATAGCTATGAACCATTTTGCTCCATACAGGCGGTCTTTTATTTTAGTAATGAATGGTAACGGCGTTCTTTCTTTAACCGTGATGTCGTTGAATTGTCGATAATCCGTTACGAATCGAAGTTTCCCCCCTTTTTTCGGTACGAAAAATATAAGGTATCTGGTTAGTAATTTAAAAAGTCGTATCTATCCTTTTCAAAGCTTATTTTCAAGGTAATTGCGGAATGCATATAGCTTTGTATAATTCAAGTTGTATATTAGATAAAAGGCCGTATTTCAGGTATTTTTAAGGGTTATTTTATAATTTTATTCGTTCTGCTTTATTAATTTAGTATTAAGTTTTTTTGCTAAATAACTTGTCGTACTTGTAGTATTATGGAGGTACTTTGGTTATTTATTTTAATGGCTTTTCGAGCGGTCGTTTTAGATCGTCGTTTATTTGCCTAAATTTTGCTTTAAAGTTGGCAATAATACGTCGTATGTTTCAGTTATGCCCCTTTTTCTTTTAATATATCGTATTACCTTAGGTAATAAGGTTTCTGCCGTTTCCTTATGCCTGCATTCGTCTACCTTATCGATCGAGTGTTAAGAATTTTCGTCGTTGGGCTTAACGTTAGAAAATAGATCGTAATCCATTTTGTAAGTTTTCCAGTTAATGGTGTAACGAACCTGTCACACAACTACCTGGAAGTGTGATCAGTATCCGAAAGAGGTTCTTGATTTGCAGGTAACAATAGAGCGAGGAATGATTCAGTAGTCTGTTCGTTAAAAAAATTTGCGGACTTTTCCCTTAATTGAAAAACGTTGCCTTTGATTGAAGATTTAGATTGATAGCTAAAGAGCGAAACTAAGTAGGTACTTTTTACAGGAAAAACCCATTCGTTATATATCTTTCTGTTTTCTATAGGTGTGTTGTGCATTTGCTGGATTTATGTGATCTGGTCCAGATCCATTAGATTTTCCAGATTATATCGAAATACCAAGATTTCCGTTTCCGGGGTTTAACCGTAGCGTATTTTTGCCCAGATAGGGAAAATAGGTTTTGATTCGTAATATTATTTTCCTTTTCCTAAAATCTTTATCCTAAAGATAAAGCGGTAGGAAACCTTCCGGCCGGAGTTAGATTCCTTGAATCCTTTAAGTTGATTTTTTAACATGCCAGATCGCGCGCAGAAACAGAAAAGAAATTTTCGTTTGGACCAGCGAACTTTTAGGGACGACCGTACTAAGTTAATTGAAAAGTTTGGTACGAAAGCTTTTCTATATTCCAACTGCGTTCGTTTTAGCGAATTTGGTTATTTTTACGTAATCGAATTCTTAAGTTGCAGCTGTTGCATTCGTCGCCAGCATTCTTTTTGTAATATTTTGATCATAAATTCGTTAAAAAAGGTAGATAAAGTGCGGTTTCGTTTAGAAAAAAAAGTAATGAAAGCTTAAAAATAGATTTTTGGCTTACTAGAAGGCGGCAGAAAGAAAAACGAAGGAATTTATTGGAAGATTAAAGCGCTTACGTTTTTAACAAAACTTTTTTTAAAAAAAGCTTTAGAAATGTTGAAAAAAAGTTTAAAATTAGATTAACTAAAATAAAAAAAACACAAAGCAGAAAAAAAGCAATGCCGTATGGAAGCAAAATAAGTTCGGTTTGCTTCCGAGATTAATCCCATGATGGAGGTATCGCTTTTTTTCGATTAAAACACCGAAGGGTTAGATTTGGATATTGGGGCGTTGTTACCTGCGACCTTGGCTACGTTAAAGACGGTCGGTTAAGATTTTGACGGTAGAACGTTTTAACCGGGTCCTTTGCGTTCGTTAGGAGCTTAAGGGGGTTTTAAGTATTTTCTTTATAGGGGTAATTTTTTTATTTAATTAGGTACTGGATTTTGATTTAAACTAATTTAAAATCCAGCATTTTTTCGACTTCGTATTCCTTGGTAATTTTTTCGATTTCCAAATTAGTTTTTAGCGGGGCGGTTTTAGGTACTGGTTTAAGCATAGAAATATGGAAAATAGGGTATATTTTTATAGGTTTAGGTAGTGATAGTCTGTAGTTAATTCTAGAAATAACTTTATTAATTTTGAATTGATTAAGTGTTGAAATTAAGCTTATTACTGGGTGTTTTTGTTTTGATTTGAGAAATGTTCGAAGTTATGTTTTGTTTTTTACGTAACAAGTAAATTCTATCTTTTTTCGGAAGAATTAAGTTTTCAATTTTCTTTTTATTATAATATTGGTGTTACAAACTAGAGGTTCTCCAAGATGAGAGTGCTCCTCTGGGATTAGCGCGGACGAGCTCCGGGTAAACTACGGTCCTGGCTAAGACCAAGGTGATTTAGTGTAATCTAGTTAATTTAGGACAAGTAGGGTAGATTAAGGTAGATCACATAGATCAGAGGTACATTTACCAAAAGATAGGAGGATATATAACGAACGGTTTTCCTATATAGATAGCTCTTAAATAAATTCGTTCTTTAGTTAGTAATTTAAGTCTTTAATTAAAGGTAACGTTTTGCAATTAAAGGAAAAGTCCGCAAATTCTTTTAACGAACAAATTATTAAATTATTTCTCGCTTTATTGTTACCTGCAAATTAAGAATCCTTTTCGGATATTGCTTATATTTCCAGGTAGTCATATAACAGGTTCGTTACATTTTGATAGCTTTTTAATTAATAGACGACAAATAATTTAAAGCCCAGTTGGGCATAAGTTTTCTTAAACCTAGTAAGAACGATATTATAAAACGGCATTTAAAAGATAAACGATATACCATTATTAGCTAATAAGAGATTAATATCTGGATTAAAATATCTTATTCCTTATTAAAAAAGTCCTTTTTTTAGGCGATAACATGGCTTCTTTTATTATTCGGTTTTAAGGAAAACCTTTTTCTTTTTTGCAATAACTTTTCCCGGCTTCCAAGGAAATTATTAAGATTTAGAAAAACGAACCGGAAAAGGAAAAAAAAGGAATCCGATAGCCCGAAAGGTAAAGAAAAAGAACTTACGATTGACGATAAGTTACGTACCTTAATGATTAAACTTTAAGCGGTAAAAAAGAAAAATGTTAAACTTGCTCGATAGCAAAAGTTTTCGATATTAGCTTTATTCGGCGCGAATTAATTCCGCGAAAATATTATTCTATCCCCTGCTTATTATGGGATATCTAAAGTTAAGGGTTATAAGTTAACCTCCTTAAAACTTTACGTCGGTACTACAAATATAAAAGGATTTTTAGTTTAGGCCAGATTTTACCTTAAGTTTTTTCGAAAGTTTCTAAAGGGAAAATTATTAAAAAGTATTAGTTATTTCCCAACTGCTTAAAGGAAGGTTTTTTTAATAATTCCAGCTAATTATGAAAAATTACTTCGAAAATTACCCTATCGAATTATCCGACCTTACCAATTATATTTTCAGTAATTACAAATATTTAAAGAAACGAATACGAATTTTGTTCAAAAATCTAAATAAACAGCAAAATGCCGTTAAAAAGCTGTACCTTTTTTAATACACAAAATTAACGGTTAAATATATTACGGAATTTAATCGCCTTGCAGCAACTCTCTACTTACTGGAAAAGGCCTTATTTTATTTTTATTATGATAACCTAAAGTTATAGGTCAAGTATAAGATATATAAAATACCTAAAATAAGGCCTTTTTAGAATCATATTAATAAGGTTATTATTGCCGATAAACGTACTTTTAATAGGTACTTGGAAAAGAAAGGATGTAACAGAAAAAGAACGATCGAAATTCCGACAGCATGTTTTAGAAAAGCAAAAATAAAAACAGAATTTAAAAAAAACGAATATTACTTTAAGAGAACCTAAAAAGGATAAATTGAATATTAAATGTTTTAACTGTAATAAGAAAGGCTATAATAAGAACGAGTATCGTTCTTTAGCTAAAAAGAATTTCAGGAAGAAAGGGATTTTTTAAAATAAGGCCCGAACGGCCGAACGAAAAATAAATAATAAAAACGAAAAAAAGAAAAAAAAAAAAATTTACTTTTTTCCAATAGCAATATACTATTGCGACGATTTACTATAAACCAAGCGGCGACCCAAAGTACGAACGTTACCCGATTTGCCAGAATTAAATAACTAAAGCCTGTAAGTATTATCCTGGACAACCAGTTTTAAGATTAGCCATAGAGCTAAGATGCGAATGTTATTTAGATATGCAGAAATGCGAAATATATAACGGATGCGGCCAAATGCGCCCAGAACTTAACAACTACGAGCAGAAAACCCTTAAATCCAGCGAACCCCTAAAACGGGCAGTATACCTTAAAATCGAAGCCCTTGAACAGGACTTTGTTAATAAGTACGGACTTTTCCATTTTTCGGCCTGTAACGATAACGATTATCTAATTCACCTTCGAGCGAGGGAAAACAACGATTATTAGCCCGGTTGCGATAAAAAAAACACTTATAAAGCCTAATAACGACTGCAGATACATCGAAATCCCTCGATGGCCCGAATATCTCCGATTTTGTTATTTGCACCCCGAATTGGATTAAAGCCGAAAAAGCTATTACTTAGGGTTGCTTATGTTATACCCCATGCTATGCTTGATACATAAACTTCTGGATATAGGAGCAAGCCTTGCAGAAATTTCAACTTCGAATCGGAAATCTTTCCAGACGTCAGAGGTAAAAATCATTGAGGTGAAATGCCAGATTGGCCAACGAAAGTGGTATACTTGCATGGACGACAAGTGTACCAAATACGCAGTCAAGAAAACACGCGAATGGAAACGTCTCCTAGCGAACAGAACCACGAAGTCAAAAAACGGCAAAGGCCCTCAAAATTAAGGCATCGAGGAGCTTTGCGAACCAAGACCTTATGTGAGGCAAGGAAAGAATTACGAAGCCAGAACGAGATTCCGAATTTCTTATAATAAGGAAGAGCAAAAAGAGGTGCAACAATTGGATAGACAACCTGAAAACCAGCTGTTGTACCATAGCAAAATCTACATCCCTCGAGATTAACAAGAGCAATTCGTCAAAGAATTCCATGGAGATCCGTTACACGGACATCAAGATATCTTTAAAACTACCAAACGATTGCAGGAAAAATACGACTTTCCAGGACTTCGACGAATTGTCAAGCAAGTAATCAAGGAATGCAATATCTGCAACAAAGCAAAGCAGCCCGACATAAGCCTTATAAACTTTTACAGCCTACAGATATTTCAAAAAAGGCTTGGAATACCATTGCTTGGGATTTTATTACCGGTTTACCCTTATTAAAAAAAACCTCCGTCACTGGAATTCAATATAATGGAGTATAGGTAATCGTTAATAGACTTATCAAGTATAAATACTTCCTACCTTTCAAAAGAAACGCAACGGCAAAACAACTAACTTACGCCTTTATCCGATATTACCTCGACAAACATAAAATACTAAAACGAATTATTTTAAATAAAGACAAACTTTTTATATCAAAGTTTGTTACCAGCTTTTTTAAGCAGATAAGCGCCAAGCTTAAATTTTTTACAACATATTACCTACAAATAAATAAATAAAATAAAACGTTTAAATTAAACATTAAAGCAGTACTTAAAAAGTTACATCAACTACCAGCAGGATAATTGGGTTAAACTTTTTCCATTAACCCAAATGGCTAATAATACCTTTATTAACGAAGATATAAGTATTTCTCCTTATACAACAGTATATAATTACTAAGCAAACACTTAACGGCCAGAACAACCATTCAACGAAGCTCTAAAATTAACCACGAAAGCTCTTCGAGCAGAAACGGTAACAACTAAAATCTAGATAACATACGTCCGCCTATAGAATAAATTACGATTTCTTCAAAAGAGAATAACCCCGTACTATAATAAAAAGAGAATTGAAGGATTAATTTTATCAAAAAAAAAAAACAAAGTTTATTTACTACGCCAAAAATAATACGCAACTTCGAACATTTCCCAAAAAAAAAAAAAAAAAAAAAACGAGTAATAAGCTTAATTTCAAAAAGCTTGGTCTATTCAAAATCGATCAAGCTATTTCCAGAACTAACTACCGACTGTTATTACCCAAAACGATAAAAATATACCCTATTTTCCATATTTCTTTACTCAAACCCGTACCGAAAAACGTTCTATTAAAAACTAATCTGGAAATCGAAAAAAACGACGATAAGTACAAAGTTAAACGAATACTGGACTTTAAGGTAGTTAAAAATAAAGTCCAATATTTAATCAAATAAAAGGACTACCTATACGAAGAAAACATTTAGAAACCCTTTAAGCACCTAACGAACGCGAAGGACCTGATTAAAACGTTTTACTGCCAGAATCCTAACCGACCGTCTTTAACGCGGCCAAGGTTGTAGGAGACAGCGGCCCGGCATTTAAATACAACCCTAAGGCGTTCCAATCGAAAGAAATAAACGCATTTGCTATAGCGTCTCTTTTAAAAACAAGCTAAGCTTACTTTGCTTTTATACGACGTTGTTCCTTTTGTAATTTTTCTTGTTTTTCCAGTTAATTTAATTTGTATTCTTCCATCAAAATCGCAATAGTTTTTTTCTTTAACACGTTTTGTTAAAGGCGTAAGCGTTTTAGTCGCCTAATAAACTTTTGCGATCTTTCTTTTCGCCGACGAAGCGTTTTCTTCTAACGCTGGCGCAATTTATCTAATTCTTTTTCAATTACTTCCTAATACGTTAAAAACCTATCTTCGACTTTACGTTATTCTTACTGCAACCGATTACGTTCTTTACTAATTTTCGATAAGGAATTTATAGTTAATACGGTATACGATAAACGGTAACGACAAATGCTGTTATTACAACTGGGAATGCCGATTATATAAAAACAATCAAAATTACCAAGGCGAGCGTAATTCGAACAAGGAAATACTTTAACGCCAAAACTCCTAATTAAGTTAGCTCGATTATTTCGGGATTCTCGTTAATTAGGACGAAGTTTCCCTTTTTGTTTATTTGTTCGACCTATCATAATAAATCCAGTTAGCTAAAAAGAAAAAACAACAAAAAGCGATTTTAAATAAAAGGACATTTACCTTTTTATCTTTAGGACAAAGATTCTTAGAAAAGCGGAATAATGTTACAAACTAAAGGTTTTCCAAAATAAAAATGCTCTTCTAGGACTAACGCGGACAAGCTCCGCGTAAACTACGGACCTGGCCAAAACTAAAGTGATCTAATATAATCTAGTTAATCTAGGACAAATAGAATAAATTACGGTAAATCACATAAATCAAGGGCACATTTACTAAAAGATAAAGGGATATATAGCGAACGGTTTTCCTATATAAATAGCACCCAGATAAATTCGTTCTTCAACTATTAATTTAAGTCTTTAATCGAAGGCACGTTCTACGATTAAAGGAAAAGTCCGCAAATCTCTTTAACGAACAGACTACTAAATCATTCCTCGCCCTATTGTTACCTGCAAATCAAGAATCCCTTTCGGATACTGCTCATACATCCAGGTGGTCGTATAACAGGTTCGTTATAATTGGGTTATTCTTTGTTGGAAGAATCCTAATTTATTTTGTAGGCGGATTTATACTGTTTGGATTTTAGTTGCTATTGTTTCTGTTCGAAAAGCTTTTGGTTAATTTTAGAGCTTTGTTAAATGGGTTGCTTTGGTTGTTGAATTTTTGCTTTGTGACCATATACCGCTATATAGAAGAAATACCTATATCTTCGTTAATGAATATGTTATAAGCTAATTAAGCTAATGGAAAAAAAGTTTAACCTAGTTTTTCTGTTGGTAATTGATATAATTTCTTAAGTACTGGGTTTAATGTTTGATATAAACTTTTTATCTGTTTATTCGTTTGTGGGTAATATGCTGTAAAGAATTTAAGCTTGGCGTTTATCTATTTAAAGAAGTTGGTACCAAACTTTAAAGTAAAAAGTTTGTTTTTGTTTAAAAAGATTTTTTTGGGCATGCTATTTTATCGAGGTAATATCGAATAAACGCGTAAGTTAATTGTTTTGCCGTTATATATTTTTAAAAGGTAAGAAATACTTCTATTTAATGAATTTGTTAACGATTACCTATATTTTATCGTGTTAAATTCCAGTAACGGGGTTTTTAGATAAGAGTAAACCGATAATAAAATCCTAAATAATGGTATTTTAAGCTTTTTTGGAATATTTGTAAGCTGTAAAAGTTTATAACGTGCCACACCACCTCCTCGGACACCCTACCTCCTCGGACACTTTCCTGGTACGGTTCAACAACTACTTAAATAACTTAACCACAACATGTCAAATTGATTCCAATCAATCGTATTCTTTTTCGCTAATCGTATCTACAGCTTCTGGACAAATGCATGTATTATATCAAGGCTTGTTGCGGACGCCAGGTTACCATTCCTTTTTCTTAAGCCGACCGCGACCGATCAACTTCAGCAGCTATTAACAGCAATTTTTTGCCATAACCTTTCTGCTGTTTAAAAGAACTTGTTTATCCTATATAGCAAGTATTCATCTTTCTGGGAAACGTTTGTTTTAATCGTATAATTGCGTAGGCCTCGAGTTATTGCGAAATCAAGCCCGACACGCCCTGCTATACGCCCTGCCACATGCCTTGCGAGACGCCCCGCGAGACGCCCCGCGAGACGCCCCGCGAGACGCCCCGCGAGACGCCCAGCGAGCCCAGCGAGACGCCCCGCACGGACCCCCCATGCCCCCCAATACGCTTCCAACGCGTACTATAACACGTTCTCCGACGTATATCTTCAACGTATTGAAGCCGGACAAAAAATGCTCGCGTATTTAGGTTAAGGATTAGGTCGAAAATAGTTATCTAGTCGGTCGGCTTTGGATCGTACGAAATGGGGAAAATATTAACTTGGATGCGTTAAGTGTTAGTCCGTTACCGGCAGGTTAGCAGGAAGGAATGGCAACATGGCGTCCGTAAAAGCTTTGATATAATGTGCATACTTGGAAAAAAAGCTAGAGATATAGTTAGTAAACAAGTATTCGATTGATTTGAGTTGATTTGATGTGTTGTGGTTGAGTTATTGAGGTGCATTGTTGCGGAGTGCCCAAAAACGGCTCGCTCGCTTGTCTGATACGTTAAAAGTTTAATAATATCTCCGTATCCGTTAATTAGGTTACGTACGTAACTCGTAAATCTCAAAATCTGTCGGATATTTGCAACGGTTACCTAATTAAGGATAAACTAGGTTTTAATTGCTTTTAACTTAAAATCCTAGATGTAAATTTAACCGGGGATAAAAGTAAAGCCTAAATAGTTTAATATCTGCATGTGCTATATACTTTTAGCTGGGTTAATTCTGATATTTACTTTATTTAACGTTTTAAGAACTTGAAGTATATACTTTTTATGTTCTTTTAATGTTTCGAAATAAATGAGAATGTCGTCGAGGTAGACAAAGATATATTTGTTTAGGAATTCTTAAGTATCGTTATAATCTAGCGTTAGAACCCAGCGGGAGCGTTAGTGGGTTTTAAACGCATTATTCTGTATACGTAATGCCCGTTTATTATTCGAAAATTAATTTTCTATTTTTTTCTTTGGTTACTCTAATACGGTAATAACCGTTTCGAAAGTTTAATCCAGTAAATTACTTAGCTTTGCTTACGTTTCTTCTTAAAGTATTTATTAAGGTTAAAGAATAGCCCTTTTTAATGGTAATATTGTTTAGTTACCGGTAATCAATTACGCATCGATAAACCGAATTTCCATTTTGGTCGATTTTCTGCTTGCCGTTCTTAATTTTGGGTACTATAAGTATAGAGTATTTTGTAAGAAATTTAGATGATTAAATATAACCTTTTTTTAAGTCTAATTCAATACTTTTTCTTAAAACCTTTACTTTTTTTAGATTTATGTAGTAAACTTTATAAAGCTTAAGATAATATCTTTCTTTCATAGATATACGATAGTTTCATTATTTATATAAAAGCAGTTCGTAGTTTCTTTATCTTTGAACAGTTGTTCGAATTGTTAATACTTTAGGGGTATATTATTAGCAAAGTTTGATACCTTGGCTTTTCGAATGATATAGCAAACTTTTTTAGACCTTTTTTTAAAAGGAGTTAATTTGTAATTCTAAGAAAGTTAACGAATTTTTTAGTTAATTAATAGGTTGCTGGAATTAAGCCATAGTATTTCTACGATAATATTACAACCGGAAATGTCGGCGATATCTAACGTAAGATACTTTTGGTATTTTTAGATTTATACCGGAACTTTTTCTGTTTTAAAGATTTGTCCATTTTCGTACTAGGAAAGACTTTTATTAACTGTACGTAATTTATAAGAGTTTAGCTTGTATCTTTAAAAATGTAATATTTTTCGGTTAGTATTAGCGAAATGAAGTTGCTTTTCGCCTTAAAGTCGATTATGGCTTTAAAACTTTAGCTTTGGTACTGAATAAGAATTTTAATTTGGTTTCGTAATCCTTTTTTTGCTTCGTATAAGGTCTTGGTTCGTATAGCTGCTTGATGCCTTAATTTCGAGGGATTTTGCCGTTTTTTGACTTCCTGGTTCTGTTCGCTAGAAGGCGTTTTTATTTGCGGGCTTTCCTAACCGTATATTTGGTACATCTGTCGTCCATGTAAGTGTACCACTTTCGTTAGCCAATCTGGCATTTCGCCTTAATGATTTTTACCTTTAACATTTAAAAAGGCTTCTGATTCGAAGTTAAGACTTCTGCAGGGTTTGGTCCCATATCCAGGAGTTTATGTATCAAGAATAGCATAGAGGTATAACATAAGCAACCCTGAGCAATAGCTTTTCGGCTTTAATCAGATTCGGGGTGCAAATAACAAGATCGGGGGTATTCGGGCCATCGGGGAACTTCGATACATTTGCAGTCGTTATCAGGCTCGGTAAGGGTTTTTTCGTTCCAACCGGGCCAATAATCGTTATCTTTCTTAGCTCGTAAGTGGATCGAACAATCGTTATCGGTGCAGACTGAGAAATAGAGGAGACCGTGTCCACTAACAGGGTCTTGTTTAGAGGTTTTCTGCCCATAGTTGTTTGGTTCGGGACGTATCTAGCTATATTTGTTATGTATTTCTCACTTTTGTATATTTAAATGACATTCGTATTCTAGCCCTATGGCTAACCTGGAAGCTGATTGTCCGGGATGATACTTGTCGGCTTTGGCTGTTTGATTCTGGTAAATTGGGTAACGTTCGTACTTTGGATCGCCGCTTGGTTTATAATAGGTCGTCGTAATAGTATATTTCTGTTAGGAAAAGGTAGAATTAGCTTTTTTTTCTTCTTCGTTTTTACTTTCTTTTTTTTTTGTTCGGCCGCTTGGGGATTGTTTTGAAAATTCTTTTCTTTTTTAGAGTTTTTTTTAGCTAGGGAACGATATTCGATTTTATAGTGGCCTTTTTTGCCACAGTTAAAGCATCTAATATTCGACTTATCTTTTTAAGCTCCTTTAAAGTAGTATTCGTTTCCTTTTAGGTTCTGTCCTTGTTTTTACTTCCTTTAAATTTATTACTTGAATTTCAATTGTCCTTTTTTTGTTAGATTCTTTTCTTTCTAGGTATTTGTTAGAGGTACGTTTATCAGCAATAATGGCCTTATCAGTATAGTCCCCGAAAGGCTTTATTTTAAGTACCTTATATATTTCTTTCTTAACCTGTAATTGTAAGCTATCGTAATAAAGGTAAAACAAGGTACGTTCTGGTAGGTAAAAGGTCATTGCAAGGCAATTAAATTCCGTCATATATTTAGCCGTTAATTCTGTTTATTAAACAAATGCAGCTTTTAAACGGCATTTTGCTACTTATTTAAATCTTTAAACAAAGCTTGTATTCGTTTTTAAATGTTTGTAATTACTTAAAATATAATTAGTAAGGTTGGAAAATTCGTAAAAGTAATTTTCGAGGTAGTTTTTCATAATTGGCTAAAACTATAGGAAAACCTTTCTTACAAGTAGTTAGGAAATAGCTATTACCTTTTAATATTTCTTTGCTAAAAAGCTTTCGTAAAACTTAAAGTAAAATGTAGCTTAAACTAAAAATCCTTTTACATTTATAGTACTGTCGTAAGGTTTTAGTACCGTTAACTTATAACCCTTAACTTTAGGCATCCCATAATAAGTAAAAAATAAAACAATCTTTCTGTAGGATTAATTCGTGCCAAATAAAGGCAATATCGAAAACCTTTGTTATCGAGCAAGTTTAACATTTTCCCTTTTCACTTCCTGAAGTTCGGCCATCAAGATATGTAGTTTGTCGTCAATTGTAAGTTCTTTCTCTTTACTTTCTGGGCTATCAGTTTCCTCATTTTCCCCTTCTGGTTCGTTTCCTTGGACCCCAATAGTTTCCTTAGGAGCCGGGAAAGATTGTTGCTAAAAAGAAAAGAGTCCTCCTTAAAACCGAGTATTAAGAGGGGCTCTGTTATTTGATCCAGTTACCGATCCCTTACTGGCTATTAAGGGCGATCGGATATATCGTTTGTTTTCTAAACGCCGTTCTATAATATCGTCTTTACTAGATTCAAAAAAGCTTATGCTCAACTGGGCCTTAAACCATTCGTCGGCTATTAAAGAACTATTGAAATATAACGAACCTGTTACACAACTACTTGAAAGTGCGATTAATATCCGAAGAGGGTTCTTGATTTGCAGGTAACAATAAGGCGAAAAATAATTTAATAGTTTGTTTGTTAAAAGGATTTACGGACTCTTCCCTCAATTGAAAAACTTTGCCACTAGTTAAAGACTTAAATTAATAGCTAAAGAGGGAAATTAAGTAGGTACTTTTTACAGGAAAAACCCATTCGTTATATATCCTTCTGTTTTCTATGGGTGCGTCGTGGATCTGCTGGATCTGTGTAATCTAGTCCAAATCTACCAGATCCTCCAGATCACATCGAAATGCCAAGATTTCTGTTTCCGGGGTTTAACCGTAGCGTATCCTTGCCCAGACAGAGAGAACAGGTCCTGATTCGTAACAAACGCGTCGTATTTTTCGGTTATACCTTCTTTTCTTAATATGTCGTATTATTTTAGGTAGTAAAGTTTCTGCCGTTTTCTTATATTTATATTCGTTAATTTTATCGATGGAATATTAAGGTTTTTCGTCGTTTGGCTTATTGTTAAAAAACAAATCGTAATTTATTGCGTAAGTCTTCTAGTTACTGGCCGGGTTACATTGTTTTACCTATGGCAAACCTAGGATTAAGTTGTAATCTTTTATAGAGATAATGTTGAAAATAATAGTTTATCTTTTTTTCTTCGACAAAGATTTTAAAGTAATTAATTTTTCGTCGGCCTTATTTGTCGTCGGAGTTGAATATCTGACCTTCAGTATTTTCAATCTTATAAAGATATTTTTTATCTTTCCGTATTAACCATAATTTATTTATTATTTTTAAGGCGATATAATTACATTTTATTTGTCGGCAAAGTGTTGCAATTCTCCAGGCTGGGGGGGAATCTCTTGGTTACTGTCTGATTTGTCCTACAACTGGAGTGGCGGAGCAGCCACATATAGGCTTCAGCTCCTTTGTCCTTGCAATCCTAGGGCCACAAACAGAACCCGTTTGTTCCCTTCAAACGTCCTTCCAACAAACACTACAACTGCTGACATTATTACTTTATTGTTTACAAATGCGGTATATCTTTTATTTTAGATTTATATTTGTACCGTAATTGGTTTTTTCGTGTTGTTTTTATCGCTTTTAAAGCCTTTCTAAGGTGTTGTTGTCCATCTCCGTTCTTCTTGTTAGCTTGGGGCCCTTTTATAGGTTGCTCGGGTTTTTTGAGTTATTCTCGGATTGCCAAATTCTTTTTCGTGTTTTTTGTTTTTATTTTAGATCTATTTTAATAGCTGCTTCTGTGGTTATAAAACTGCTATTAAGTATTGCACTTGATTTTAAAATCTTTTTTTAGTAATATATTTTAGTTCTGGCGTTTTTTAGCTTTTACTTAAAAAAGATCGCATTCTTTTCTGTATAGCTAACCGTTTCTTTGTGTTCTTTGTAAAGGCTGGCTGGATTTGTAGGTTGGTAACCATTTTTTGGCAGTACTTTTTTATTATTCTTTAGATTAATTCCTTTTACGTTTAGTAACTGTACTATTTATAGTAGTATTGAGGTTCTCCTGCCAAATAGTGCTTGCTCTTTGGCCAGCTTCTCGCTGCTGCCAGTTCGTCCATTTTTTCTATCATTATTTCTTGTAGATATCCGTACGATTTTTAATTTCTAAGGTTTTTCCCCGTTCGAATTTTAAAATTATAAGCTTGTCGCCATATACGCGTAATTTGTTATACGATATATTCTTTTTCGTTTTCGTATACTTCGTACTGCTGGAGTTTGCAGTTAACAGCATAAAGTTGTCCGTATCGATCGGGCTTTTTTAAGCATAGACTTTGGTTTGATTTTCGGTATTCCCTTAACTATATATTAAGCATTAACTGGTTATTTTTCTACTATCGTTTCTGCTGCGCGCGGGAAAATCACTTATCGTCGCTTAGCTTTTTTTATCCTTCGTACTTTTATAGCTATTAGGTAATACTTGGTCTAGCACATCTAACTTTTTTGGCTCTTATTTCGGATAACTTTTGCCTTTTTTATTCTTTATTACACCTTAGTAAAAGGTTGTCGTTATTTTTAGCGCGGATTATATTAATCGGCTTTCTGTCGCCAGGTTCTTTTTTATATTAGTTCTTAAAAATTAAAGATTGATATACGTACTTTGAACTTTTATATTTTCGTATAATATGCCGGAGCTTACCGTAATTATAACGGGTAACGGAGTTTCTGTTTTTCGATTGAATAGCTTTTGATTCCATGAATCTAATTAAATTTTATAAAAAATAGAAAGCGTAAAACGCTTTCGATTTTAATTAATTTCTTCGAACTTGGACCGTATGGCAAACTGTTTACGTGGTTCTTGTCGTCGCTCAAACTGTCGATTGGCGATTTTTACAGCGTCGGCGATGTACTTTTCAAAAGTATTAAATCGTTCGATTTTGATAATTTCGTGTTTAACATCGTCCTTTAGCTCTTTATAAAAAGTATCGATTAAAGTACCGTTTTCATTTCTTACCTATCCTGCTTTAGCTATAAAATTTCTAAACTCGGTTACGTATTTAAAAATTAACTTTTTTTATTTAAGCTGGAAAGGGTTCTATATATTATTTCGTTTTACGACCGAGTTACCGAAGTTATCTTTAAGCTTTCATTCGAAATTAACATAGTTTTTAAAAAAAAAATTTATAGCCGTTTCTTAATTACTTTCCGTATTTGTTAGGTTATTTGGTATTGTAAATTCACTTTAATTTAAAGCGATCCCCTTAAAGAATGCTGCTACAATAAGGATTTTATTGACCTTATCTTTAATTCTTTCAAACCGTAAATATATTGTGGCCCAGGTTAAAACCTTAGACGCTTTCTCTATCATTATAAAATTCAGGGTTTTTTAACTTTAAGTTTTAAAATAACTATTGGCTTAAATAGGCTGGAACGGCGGCCTAAATACTAAATTATTAAACAGTAGCCTTAAGCTACTAGACCTTGTAACGAACCTGTTATACGACCACCTGGAGGTATGAGCAGTATCTTAAAGGAGGTCTTGATTTGCATGTAACAATAGGGCGAAAAATAATTCAGTAGTCTGTTCGTTAAAGAAATTTGCGGACTTTTCCCTTAATCGAAGAACGTTGCTTTTGATTAAAGATTTAGATTGATAGCTAAAGAGCGAATTTATCTGGATACTATTTACATAAGAAATTATTGGTTTATATTGTATTGGGACGGGGAGACTCAGTTCCGATCAGAGCATCTTTGATGGGCGGGTTACGATAGAATTGCCGAGTGCAGCGGTTATGAAGGCAAACAAAAACACTGTATTTGGGTCCGAGTTGAATCAGACTTTAGAAAACATAAATACGTGTATAGATGAGCGATGAACGGTGGTTGAACAGGTTTCGGGGTTGCGCCCGGTGGAAAAGCTCCTAGAAATACATATGTGGAGCTGACTAACTGATCAGCCAAGCCATGCCCCCTAGTTCGGCACCCTGCACCATTTTAACCCTTTTTTCTCGAAATGAGATTATTTTCAATCCATTTTAAGAAATAAATAAAAACATAACGCAACTAATTCCTAACGCTATAAACTATACATAAAACCCATTAATTAATCTGATTAGCGCTTACGCGGTTTATCCTCCATTATCCTTAACTTAAAACTACGTCCTCGACGTTTGGCTAGATTCTTTCGTTATTTGGCCCCTTCCTGCTTTTTTTAAGCCCTATCCTTTGGTTTTTTTGTACTGATCAGAAACTTGTACTTAGCCCAATTTAGCTATCCCTATAGGAAGTATAGTTCTTATTTTTGCCCGGCATCCTCGAATATATTTTCTACCCACTTGTACGGCGTATTATATTAACCTTGTACTATAGCTATTGCTCGCTAATTACCAGCTTTCGGTCAAAGCTTATACTTTATTTAGAATGGTAATTTCGTAAGTGTTAAATTAGGTTATATAGCTTTAAATGCCGATGGGCCAGTTTGAATTAATGGGGAAAGGGGTATTAATATCGGAAATAGTCGTACAGATAACTGTCGAAATTAATCAGGACGTTACTTTTATTTGCGTTATTTACTATAAAATAATCGGGCAAATTCATTAGAATTTAATTTATCGTTATTTTCTTTAATTACTAAGGACGGAAAGTTTTTAAGCTAATTTCCTACGTTTTTTTTAACGTCTTTCATTTTTGATTTTAAGCTTAAAAACCTTTTAATTATATCGAAAATTTTATTCTTTATTCGATATTCGTTAAATTTTTTCGCTTCGGTTATAATTTGGTTTTCCTATTTTTCAGAATTACGGCAAATAATATAAAAAATATAAGCAATCTATAATCCGTAAATATAATATCTAGTTTAGGGAGGTATTTTAACAATTACTATACGGGTAAGCGGATTATTAAGTCCTAATTTTTTTTACGCCTTTCAGTATAACTGGAGCAATAATTAAGTACGATTTTCGGTAGCATAAATGTCGAATATTAGCAACTAACGCTTTAATCGGTTTTGTAATATATTAATTTAATACTTTATTAAACCTTTAACAGTCGGGATTTTAATTTAAGTAATAAATTATACATATTTCGGATTATTATTATTAATTACATTTTAAGTTTTATTAAGAAATGGTTTAAACTTATTATGTAAAATTATTCGTTTAGCTTTTGGGATAACAGCGATAATTTTTAAAAGTACGTCCTAAATAATAATTTGGATAAAAGCAATAATATTTTCGGAACGTAAATAAGTTCTGTTTTAAACGATTATAAAGGTTTGCTATAAAAATCCAGCCATTTCGTTACATTACGGTTCTGTTAATTAATATAGTAATAGGTTAATGTTTTTTTATAAACGTTAACTATTAATATTCCTTAGGTATATAGGGATAAACCGATTAAAACGAATTTAAGCTGCAACTTTTTTTAAGGGGTAAAAAGTAAAATTATTATTATGCATTTTTTTAAGGAATTATATTATGTTATCGTTTTCCCATACGGGTATATTAGCTAATCGTATAAGCTTTCCAGAATCCGAGGTATTTAATTTCTTAAAGTTTTCGCCTTTATTTTATATAGTACGCTTTTTAAATTGCGATATAATAATTAAGGATATATTAATTAATATGCTTAAATATAGTATTAGGTAACTTAAGGATAATAAGGGCAACTGGGGATATTATATAATATATATGTATAAATATATTGGTATAAATATAAGTGCTTTACCGGTATTAAGGTATAATTGTTATATAAGTGCAGGAATTCGCCAGAATTTGCTAATAACTTATACGTTTAACTAATTAAGTACATTTAAAGTTAATATACCGAATTTTTGCAAATAAAACGTATACGCCGAAAAAATCCCAGAAAATTTTATCCGAAATTATATAAAAAGGTGCCTTTATTGTTACTTTCTTTAATTAGGTGTATATATTTGTTTTTCGTACTTATACTTTTTTTATATCTTTTTTATAATATCATTTGAACTTTTTCCTTTAAACTTAACATATATTTAAATATATACATAATTATCTTTATTATACCGATTAATACCATTATGAATTTTCGTTAACTATTAAATTTACGTAATTCTTAAAATGTTCGTAAAAGTATAAACTTAAATAATTTTATCCTTATTATAAAAGAATTATTTATTAAAAAAAAGTCCGGTCCAGGTAATAAGCTTTTAAATCCTGGTATTAAAAAGCCTATCGATTTTAAAGTTAAGGCAAATATCGAAAAGTTGGACCAAATCTTTAATTATCGTCGTAAAATTTTAACAGTATTAAATTCGTCCATATTTTCCAAATTATTAACCCGTCGTATCGATAAGCTTTTAAGCAATATTCGGGATTTAAAACCTTTATATAATTTTGATAATATTTGCAAATTACAAAACTTAATATATCGTTAAGTATTTATTTTTAACTTTACCTTTATTTTCCAATATAAATTCCGTAATATAAGTTTTAATTAAAATATTTTATTACTAAAAATACCGGTTATAAATAATTTACTACTTTTAAGATTTTGGCCGATACGATATATACTGCCATTAACAAAGGTAATTAAAATACTTCCAAAACTTAGCCCAATTTTTGGTATCGTTAAATAGATAGTCGGTGGTCGGCGATTAGTAACGCCTATACCTATTTTTATTAACCTGCCGATAATTAATAACAGTTTATTTACCAGGTTTTCATTAACGGCTTCGATAATCCCAATACGTTAAGCAAGTTCTCGGGTTATTAATCGAATCCTTAAATTATTTACTAATATCGGAACGTTACGTTTTCGTCGTATTCATTTTAATAATAATTAAAACGTAACCAAATTTTGGAATAAAAATAATATTATATATTACGTTATACTTAAGCATATCGAAATAAGTATTTAAGTTTTCCCGTAATATCGTTAATAAAATCCGCTAATTAATACAAATATTCAAAATTATATCCATTAACGTTATCGGTAATCTAGCTATAAATTAATACTTACAATAACAAATCGAGGATAAAAACTTTTAGGCGGCCGTAAATACCTAATTTAATATAATTAAGTATTTTTAATTAATAAAAAACTTGGTAGCTTATTTAATATACGTCGAAATTTATCGGGCTAATTTTTAAAGTTATTTCATAATTACTTTTATTAAAGATTCTAAATACGTTATTAGTTTATTTATTTAAATATTCGGTATACTTAATTTAATACTTTACGAATTTTGCGAAAGACGATATATAACGTCGGAATATTTTAATTAATATGGAATATACTTATTTTTTAGGTACTAATCGATTTCCGGATTTTTTAACAGGATTTATAATAATTATGTCGGATTTATCAAAAAGTATAATTATATTTTCCGGAACGAACGGTTTAAAGCATTTAAAGTTAGTTTTTTACGATCGCTACGAATTAAAAAAGAAATTCGTATAAATATTTGTTTTATTATTAAAATATACGATAAAGATTAACTTCGTAACAAAATAAAGAAATATATTATTAATCCCCGGTTCTGAACGAATATAACGGGACGTATTAATTATAAGTAAAGCATAATAATTATCGTATAAGGTATCGATAAACGAATCGGTAAAAAAAGTTAAAAAAAAATTATAAAAATTTATAAAAACTTATAGGAATTTAAAAAAATTATTATACTTTAATTTTTCGCAATTAATCGCGTTAATTTTTTCCGTTTTCCTAATCGTATTATCCTTATCGTATCGTTATCGTCCATAACTGCATAACCTTTAAATCGGCCATTTAATATCTATACCTTAATATTTATTCTTATAAGTTTTAAAACTTTAAGCTACTAATCTTCAGGTAATTCGACATTCGCAATATCCAAAATGTTTAATATCGTATCGTCGCTTTAATCAGCAAATAATTTCGTTTAATGGTTTTTTTGTAAATTAATCGGCTTTTAATATCTTTTTTTATTTTTTATAAATTACTTTAATTTATTAACAAAAAAAGTACTTTACAACTTCGTCCTATTAATTTCCTTTAAATAATAAATATTTAAATTAATAATATTATTAATTAAATACGGGCCAATTTAACGGTATTTTAATTTTATAGCTTTAAATATATTTATATATCGTAATATATTATACAATAATACCAAGTCGTTTATTTCTAAAAGTTTACTTTTTATTTTATTCTTATCCTTTTTATTCGCCAATCTAACTGTTTTACGGCGTTGCTTAGCGATTACTTTGGTAACCTTGGCTACATCTTTAACTTTCTTTTCGAAAAATCGAATTTTTTACATAATTAAATCTTTTTTCGGAATATTTAAGTTCCAAATTATAATTCTCCATATCGGCAAAACTGTTTCGATCGGTAAAAACGCTTTTTATCCGTACAGCAATTTATAAAGATTAAGGCCATAACTTTTTACAATGGTATTATCGGCGAAAATCATCTTAAGCAAAAGCTTAATCCATCCTTTGCTAGTTCCATTTATCGCTTTTATCAAGGCTTTAATAATCGGAACGTATTTTCTTTCGATTAGGCCTTATCGCCAAATTACATACGCGGTACCAACTTTCCTTTTAATCCTTAATACGTTACAAGCTTTAATAATTTCGTTTTTTGTTTTTTAAGCTTCCGTTAATTTTAATCTTAATCGGAATACCATATCGATAAAAAACGTACTTATTTAAAAAATTTTTAATCGCTATTAACGTAACTAATCGCAAAACTTTAACTTTTAAATAATTAAACAATTTATACCTAATTTCGATTATAACTTTACAATTATCGTTATTAAGTATAAACTAAATATCGATTATCTAAATAATAGCTATATTAATCGGCTGCGAAAATCCATAACCTTCTTTAAAACGTTAATCGGCTGCTTTCTGGTACTTAACATATATAAATACTGCTTTCCGAATATAACCAAATATGCTACGTTAATAATATATAGCTGCTATACGACGGTAAGTCGAATTTCGCCCTTTATGGCCATAATCCTTATAACATTATTTAATTACCGTAAATCGCTTTTATTCGGTATTAACCATTTGCCGGCTACCGTATCTCTTATTTACCTTATGCCAAAAAATACCGTCCTAAACAAAATAATTTAACGTTTCGAATTTAAAAACATTTCGTTTTTTATTTAAAATATTATCGAACTAATTAAGGAAATTTAATATCGTTAGGAACCTAATATATTTTTGCAATTCCTTAAACCAATTCCCGATAAAAGGTCCTTGTCGCCGATCCGTATTAATAAATATAAAAACTATATTAATTAAAATAAAATTAAGCTGAATAATATTATGTTAAATATTAATAAAGTTATCAACTTTTTCCTTTTATTAATTATTTAATACGTTAAAAGCTTTAAGTAACTTTCGAAATAAACCGTCCGTTATTATATTCTTTTTGCCGGGAATATATTTAATTTCGAAATCGAACATTTTTATTTAAATAACTTAACGAATAATTACAGTATTAAGTAAAAAGCTTAAAAGAAATATTTATTTAGACCATTAATACTTTAACGTTAATTTCCAATACAAATCGGATTTTATAAATATAATTCCGGAATTTCTTTAAAATCTTAAAAATAATTCGATATTTTAATTTGTTAACGTCGTAATTTAACTTAATACCTTTTTAAGTACCACTTTTAAAACGTACGGAATACTTTATTCCATTAATTAATTAACCGAAAATATTTTTAAAGCCTTTTTTGCTTACGTTTATTCGTATAATAATTTTTCCGACATTAAAGCTATAATTTAAAGTAATTAAAATCGGGGTAATAATAATTACTTTTTTAATATTTTTTAAAACGTAATCCTAATTAAGGCCTTAAATAAAAGGTTAATTTTTCCGGAACAAACGTATAAAAGGTTTTATCTTAGTAGCAAAATATGTAATAAATATCCGATAATAAACGATAATGTTTAAAAAAGCTTTAACTTCCGAAACGTTTTTGCATAACTAGATTTTTAAGATCTTTTTTACCTTAGTTATATCTGGTCGCCGCCTATTTGTTCTGCAGATAAATCCGATTATAACGGTTATTTTTTAATATTATTAAAACTTTTTCATATTAATTGTAATATTAATAAGCTTGCAGTTAAAAAAGGTTTTATTTATGTTAACGATATGCTTATAAACGAATCGCCGAATTCCTAAAAAGATTTTTTTATAGTAATATCTTATTTTAAAGCCTTTGACCTTAACGTTATTAACGAATAGCCGGGCGATATTACGTATTAAATCGTCTAGAATTTTCCTAATTATACGGCAAAAATAAGCTATAAAGTTAGTAAACCTTTAAGGTATAATGGTATACTTTAGAAGTTTTAACGGTATCGCGAAAATAATAAAATCTTTACTAATTAAAGCTAAAGTAACTTAATTATAACTTAAGAAAAAATTTACCAAAGTAATTAAGAAATATATAATAAAATTTACGGAAAATTCGTCGCAGTTATCCGGTATAAAGGTATTTCGCAAAGTAATAGCATTTAGTTTAATTGCAAAATTAATTAATCGAAGCTTACTATTTTTCTTTTCGATAAGAAATTAAGTATTTTTATATGTAATATAAAATTATTCGAGGATATTTCGCTAGATACGTCTTTTCAATATTTCGATCAACTTATCCTTAATGCTCGCCGCCACTGTTATGCCCTTAGCTTGTTATGCCTTATAATGAATCGTTCGAATTTTATAATCGGGTACGACATTTGATTTAATTTTGCCAAATTTTTTTTAATTTTAAGTTAAAGTAACTTTTTTATGAAAAAGCATTTCTTTAAAAAAGGTTTTTTTTCGGGGGTAAACTTTTTTCTTAACTAATTAAAAATTTCGTCGGCGCGTTCCTTAATAAATTGGGTTTTTCGGGGTATAATGGTAAATTTAAGAAACAAAGCAGTTAAAGGTATACCAGGTTTATCGGGCTTTTTTCCATCTTAATTAATAACTTGCTGAACTTTTTCGAATTTTTTAGCCATTTAATCCGGGTTTTTAAAGGGTATTAATCCATTAAAGGGTGTATCGTCGACAGGGATTACTTTTTTTTATTTAGGTTTATATATCGTATTAATTTAAACGGTCCAATTATTATTAATTTTTTGTTATATTTCGTTTTACAGTATTCCATATAAGGTATGCGCCAGTTCTTTATTATTAAATTAGCCTAAAATCTTATTTCCGAGTTCCAGTTTGTTATTAATAACTTTTTAAATAATTTTCGCGTTTTAATTAACGTAAATATTATTAATCGAAAAGATATAAGGGCCTGTAATTTGCTCGTTTATCTTTTCGTTCGTAAGCCTGCTTTCGCCAGTAAAGCGGCTTATTAATTTACCGGCTGTTTTTTTTCTGGCTTTTCGTTAATACGAATATTACGCGTAATACGCCTTACAGGAATTAAAGGAATAATAACTTTCGACGGGCCAAACTTTAAGGTTTTTTCCATTACGTTTAGGTCCATATTAAACGTTATTTTCGGTTTAGCTATAAAGTTAAGTTTTAAAATTAGTGGCTGCGTAACGTAATAGTTATTAACGATAAATAAAGGAATAGTAATTAATCGACCTGTTAATTAAATAAAAATTTCGATTATACCTTCGAATAAATTCCTTTTTTAAGAATTAAAGCCTAAAAATAATACGCGGATTTGTTATATGGCTAGTCCATATCGTTTAACGTACGACGTAATTATAACGTTCGATTTTGCTTTAATGTTGATAATTCCATTAATTAAGTTTTCGTTATTTCCGTGATTTACTTTAATTGCCAGTTTAAATAAAGGGGTAATATATTTAGCTAGATTACATTATTGGATCGACAAAACTTTGGCTTTTTTTCCGCTTTTTGCTTTATAACCGATATTTATGGTAAGGATATTAACGGGTTTTTTTGCTTTTGGAACTTTTGATTTTTGCATTTCGGCCTCGGTTATTTTAATTGTTTCTTTGTTTTTGCGATTAAGTATTTCCAAAGTTTTTGCGGCCATGAAGTTTTTAAAAGCTTTTTCGAAGTTTGGGCAGATTTCGATTAATTCGGACCAAGTAATTTTAAACTTTCTTTTGGAATTTTTCCGGATTTTTTTTTTCAGAATTTAATTATATGTTTATCGATTAGGCCTTTATGGGTAAGGGTGTTATTCGTTTAAGTAATATCGTTTGCCTAAAGGGTATTAGCATTTAATTAAAGGATATTTTTTATTTAAGCGCCGATTTCCATATTGTAAAACGTAAGCTTTTTGTATATTAATTCGTCGTTATTAATTTCGTATTCGGTTTTGTTCTTTTTAATGCCTTTAGATTCCTTTTCTTTATCTTTGGAACGTTTAGCTATTATAACATTAGTAAGCACCGTCGGCTGATTATAGTCGTCGATCTCCAGGGCTTTAATTTTTTCCAGATATCGGGTATTTTTGCTTTCGATGGGGTTACTTTATAGCCATTTAGGTAACGGTGCTTTTTTATAAAATGGCTTTCCGTTATGGTCGACGAAATAGGTTATATTAATTTCGGTTACCCTGTTTTAATTAATATCGGGTTCCTGTCGATTCGGCTTTAGGATCGTAATATGCTTTTAAGGTTTAGCTAGATTATGGTATCCGGGTTAGGGCTGGTTAATTAATTGTTTATGCCCTTAAAGATGTTATCTTGCCGATCAAAATACCGCATTTTTTCCTTAAATCGGGTAGGGAAAGCTGGCGAACTATGGATTTATTTTGAGATTTTTTTTCAAATTGGAATTTGCTATTCGATTGCTTGGTTTTTTAAAACCTGAAGGAATTGAATTATGTTTAACGTTATTTTGTTTTCCGGAGATTTAAGGAAAATGGTATATCCGTCGTCGGCGAATAAAACTAATCCTCTAATTTCCATATTAAAGAACAAACGGTACTTTTATATAATATATCTTGGTTTTAGGTAAAATTAATAAGTATTTTAATTAAGGTTGTTAAGGCGTTTACCTTAACCTTAATAACTTTTACGGTAATCTTTTCGGCATTGGTATTTATTTCGTTTACGGTAAAGGCTTAATCGAATATAATTATCCGGCTGGAGATTAATTACATTAATCGATAAGTTAATACTATAATTATATACTTAAGGTGCTTTTTGTTTTGGCGGAACGTAATATTATAATATCCGGGTTGCTTTTCGGTTATGCATTTTTTCTTTGAAAACTTTTAAGTTTTAAATCTGTCGGACTTATGCGATCTTTAAATTCTGTAACGTATTCGTAATTTTTAATACTTAATTAATACGGTTGGATAATTTTAGTTACGGTTAAAAGCTTTTTGGTCGTTATTGCTTAAGTTATTAAGTCGGGTTAAATCGTTTCCTTTTTTTTAATTAATGTCGAAACGGATATTTTCTTATTATCGTTTTCGTTTTTTATATTTAAAAAGTTTTGGTTTATTTAAGGCTTAATCTTTGATTAATGTCGAAATATTGTCGTAGTTAATTACGTACAGGTTTTTTAGCTTTATGGACAAATTATTAAAAAGTTTTTCGCAATAGTTAACGGATAACTTTTTTAATAAGCTTTTGATATATTCGTTTTTGGTAATTATTTTACCTTTTTGCTTAGCTTTTTTCAGGATATTTTTTATTTTATCAGTATATTTTAGATAATATTTATAAATATAATTAAGGATACCGCGTTAAGTTTATTTCGTTAAAATCCTTAGTCGATTTTTAACGGTCCGAATTTGTTTTAAATTTTATGGCTTAAAGGTTTTTAGGATGCGCTTAAACGTTTCGTTTTATTAGGTTATATTATTAAGTATAACTTTAATCCGGTTTTTTATAAAGGGATTATTAATTTAATAAAATAATTCGGTAATTATTTTAAATTTCTTAAGCTTATATTTTGTAAATAATTTATTAACTTTTTTAAGTTAATCGGTAATTTTAGTTTTTAAAAAGGGAAAATCCGGAAAAGCCGATAAATCCGGAAAAACTATAAAAGATAAATGTTTATTTATAAGGTTAACAGGAAAATTGTAATGAAATTAATTAATAGATTTAAATAGTATAACGTTTGGTATAAATATTTTTAATCTTATAAATAACTTTAAGTTTTGGGTTAATATATTATTTCGTTTTTGCGGTAAATTAATAACGATTTTTAAATTTGCTTAAGTAATCGTATTTTTAGTTAGTTTTAAGGATTTAATTAGATTATTAATATTTTAAGGTTTAATTTCGCTAAGCTTATTATTGTAAAGATTCTTTATCGATCGGTATTAAGCGGTTATATTTGGGAAGTTTTAACTTTTCGTAAAATTAAAGAAGGTCGGTATTGGCAATAATCCGTAATATAAATAAACTTGAATAATAATTTTAAAAAGTTTCGATAAGTTTTTGGAAAACTTATTAAAGCTTATTGCAAATTAAGTAATATTATTAGTTTTTAAATTATTTAAATTTTAAAATGCTGCTTTAACGGAAGTATATTTAGGCTTAAAGTAAATAACTATTTACGATAATTATTTTAGGTACCATTTTTTTTTCGGATTTAAAAAATAAATAACTTTTTTTTTTATTATCTATCCGAATAATTTTATTTTAATTATCGCTATGTTACTAGTTATTTAATCGTATCTTTTTTAATTTATTAATTAATATTTTTATTATTAATTTAAACGTTATAATATTTAACTTTAATAAAAAAAGTAAATCTTAAATAATACCGTTTAATCATAACTAAATTAAATATTATCCGATTAACGCTAGGAAAATTTAAAATATATTTTATAACGTTTTTTTTTTAATTTTTGCATTATATTAAAGGACGTAATTTTTTTTTCGATATTTTCTTTTCGTATGTAAAATAAATAATTTTATAACCTTATTTGTCTTTTTGTTCGTATTTATTGTTTTGTTTATATCGCTAATTTTATTATCGCTATATTTATTTTAATTAATTTAAATCTTAATGGTTACTTTATTAACGATATAATTTTATTTTTTTAACTTTTATTAATTAAATTTTATAATTTATTTTATGACGTAATTTTGTTATTAATACGTATAATGTTTTAAATTACGTTATCGGTTTAAAACTTAAGTAATTAATTTATATTTTAAAACCGGTTGTTTATGCGTTCGTATTTTTTTACCATCGTCCGAATAAAGTTATTTTCGTAATAAGGCCTTAATTTAATAGCTTTTTTTTATTAATCGTATAACAGGTTACGTTTTTGTTATAATTACGGTCGTTAATTATATGCCGTTTAATTTATCGTATCCGTAATTATTGTCGTAGTCGTATTCGAGTTTAAATGTATTTGATTAAAACTTTATTTTTTCCGTTTTTCCGATTTATTAATCGAAGATTGAGGTCCGTCGGCAGCTAACAAAAGCCAGTATCCTTTCCTTGGCAGCCACTTATATTAGGACGGCGAGATTCAGTTCCGATCAAAGCATTTTTGATGGGCGGGTTACGATAGAATTGCCGAGTGCAGCGGTTATAAAGGCAAACAAAAACACTGTATTTGGGTCCGAGTTGAATCAGACTCTAGAAAACATGAGTGCGTGTATAGATAAGCGATGAACGGTGGTTGAACAGGTCTCGGGGTTGCGCCCGGTGGAAAAGCTCCTAGAAATACACATGTGGAGCTGACTAATTGATCAGCCAAGCCATGCCCCCTAGCTCGGCACCCTGCACCATTTCAATATATATCTTTTTTATTCTGTAGTTGTGATGGATGTGTTTAGATGTGTTCCGTATTTATTAAATCCAAGCATATCCTTTTATGGTAGTTATAGATGGATGTATTTTATATTTATTAAATATAAGTATAACTAGGTACATAAGGTTTTTAGCCGAGATTTTATCCGTTGTATCCAAGACTTTTAGGGCTATTTTGATAATCCTTTTGGTATATCCTTTTCCAACATTAGTCGGACGTAACATTATTTTCCTCCTTTTAAGATTTTTGTCCCAAAGATAAAACAAGTAAGTATAATTTTTCCTTTTTGAACTTTTCCATATAACATAACTTTTACCTTATAATGTCAAATCGGGCTACTAAATTAAACGGGCGCTTTCGTCCAGATCAGAAACTGTTTCGTGAAAGTTGGGTTACTTAGTTTGGAGAGTTTGGCGATAGGCATTATTTTTATTTTTCGTATATTCGTTTTAAAGAAACAAATTGTCGATTTACCGCGGACGTTTCTTTTTATAATTACTGTTAATGCCGTTAACGTCGACTTATAACGTAACGATAATAAATTCTTTAGACCGAATAATTTAAAAGCAAAGACGTTTTCAAAAAAAAGTAACGGAAGGCGGAGGATTAATTATTAATCCTTTAAAAACGGGTTGAAAAAAAAAACCTTGCGTTAACGCCAAAAAAAAGAAATGCAGGCGTTTGTTGGTCGGTTAAAGCGGTTAAGGCTTTAGTAGGATTTTTTGAAACGCCGGGCGATAGAAATGCTAAACGAAGCTTTCGATTGAATTAATTGGAGGAAAATGAAAAACCAAAAAATGAACGGCGACGAGCTGCTACCGCGTAAGTACAGCTTGCTTTTGAAATTGACGCAATGGTAAAGGCGTTTATTTCTTTCGATTAAAACGTTAGGGGGCTAAATTTGGGTATTAGGCCGTTGTTACCTGCGACCTTAGCTACGTTAAAGACGGTCGGTTAGGATTCTGGCGGTAAAACGTTTTAACCAAGTCCTTCGCGTTCGTTAAGTACATAAAAAGTTTCCAAGTATTTTCTTCGTATAGGTAGTCCTTTTATTTAATTAGGTATTGGATTTTGTTGTTAACTAATTTAAAGTTCAGGATTTTTTCGACTTGGTATTCCTTAATATCTCTTTAGATTTTTAAATTTGTTTTTAGCGGGACGTTTTTCGGTGTTGATTTAAAAAAAGAAATATGGAAAACAAGGTATATTTTTATAGTTTTGGGTAATAAAAATCGGTAGTTAGCTTTAAAAATAACTTTATCGATTTTGAACGGACCAAGCATTTTAAAATCGAACTTATTATTAAGTTTCTTTGTTTTGATTTGAAAAACGTTCGAAGTTACGTTTTGTTTTTGTTGTAATAAATAAACTTTGGTTTTTTTTTTAACAAAATTAGTTCTTTAATTCTTTTATTATTATAATACTGGGTTTTTTTTATTAAAGGAATCGTAATTTATTTTGTAAGCGAACTTATATTATCTGGATTTCCGTTGTTACCGTTTTTGTTCGAAAGGCTTTTGCGGTTAATTTGAGAGCTTCGTTTAATAACTATTTAAGCCGTTACGTTTTTGCTTAGTAGTTATATACCGCTGTATAGGAAAAAATATTTCTGGTTTTGTTAATAAATATATTATAAGTTATTTAGGCCAGTGGAAAAAGATTTAACTTAGTTATTTTGCTGGTAATTAATATAACTTTTTAAATATTCCTTTAAGATTTAATTTAAACGTTTTATTTATTTGTTTGTTTGTAGGTAATATGTTATAGAAAATTTAAGCTTAACGCTTATTTGTTTGAAAAAGCTAGTATTAAACTTTAATATAAAAAGCTTATTTTTATTTAAGATAACGTCTTACACCATTAAACGGCTCGTTTCTTGGCACCTCGCAACAACAAATTCAAATTGCTTAACCATAACACATCAAGTCAACCCAAATCAATTGTATACTCTTTCGCTAACCGCGTCTACAGCTTCTAGATAAGTGCACGCATTATATCAAGGCTTGTTGCGGACGCCATATTGCCATTTCTTCCTCCCAACCCGCCTACGACCGACCACCCTCCAACGCGTTCAAGCTAATATTACCTCCATTTCGCAAGTACTAAAGCCGACCGACAAAAAAACGATTCCCAACCAAGTCCTTAACCCAAATACGCGAGCATTTCTTGTCCGGTTATCATACGTTAAAGATATACGTCGGGAAACGTGTTGGAAGGCGTATTGGAATTCGCATTGCGGGGCGTTCGCGGGGCGCGTCGGTATGTGGCGGGGCGTATGGCGGGGCGTGTGGCAGGGCGTGTGGCAGCGCATGGCAGCGCATGGCAGCGCATGGCAGCGCATGGCAGCGCATGGCAGCGCATGGCAGCGCATGGCAGCGCATGGCAGCGCATGGCAGCGCATGGCAGCGCGTATGGCAGGGCACGTCGGGCTTAATCTGGCAACAACTCGATATCTACGCAATTCAATGATCAAAACAAACGTTTCCAATAAAGAGGAATACGTACTATACAGGATGAACAAATTCTTTTGGCCAGCAGAAAGGTCGTGGCAAAGAATTGCTGCCAATAGCTGCTGAAGATAGTCGGTCGCATATAGGTTAGGAGGAAGGAATGGCAACATGGCGTCCGCAATAAGCCTTGATATAACGCGTGCACTTATCTAGAAGCTGTAGACGCGGTTAGCGAAAGAGTATACAATTGATTTGGGTTAACTTGATGTGTTGTGGTTGAGCAATTTGAATTTGTTGTTGCGAGGTGCCAAGAAACGAGCCGTTCAATGGTTTGAGCCGTTCAATGGTTTGAGCCGTTCAATGGTGTGAGACGTTAATTCTTTCTAGTAATATTATGTTTATTGAAGTAGTATCGGATAAAGGCGTAAATTAATTGTTTTACCGCTGCGTTTCTTTTAAAAGATAGGAAATACTTATATTTAGTAAGTCTGTTAACGATTACCTATATTTATCGTATTAAACTCCAGTAATGGGGTTCTTTTTAATAACGGTAAACCGGTAATAAAATTCCAAGTAATAATATTTTAAACCTTATTTGGAATATCTGTAAACTCCAAAAGTTTATAAGGTTTATGTCGGGCTGCTTTTGCTTTATTATAAATATTACAATTTTTAATTACCTGTTTAACAGTTCGTCGAAGTTTTAAAAAGTCGTACTTTTTTTATAACCGTTTAATAGTTTTAGAAATGCTTTGATGTTCGTATAACGGATTTTCGTAAAACTTTTTAACGAATTGCTTTTGTTAATTTCGAGAAATATAAACTTTTCTATAATATAATAGCTGGTCTTTAGGCTGTCTATTTAATTATTGCACTTCTTTTTACTTTTTCTTGTTATAGGAATTTCGGAATTTCGTTGATAATTTTAAAGTAAATTGCTTTTAATATTTTATATAACCGCAAGGTCCCATCTTTAATTTGTTACAATATTTGCATTTAACGTTTTGGAACCTTAAAATTGTAATTTTCTTTACGACTTAATGTATTGGCTTAGATTTCTTTGTTCCTTTTACTATGGTAGATTTGGGAATTATATTTCGACAATAAAATTAGTTAAGTTTCGTAACGTTTGTTTAGCTTTTAAGTCGTGGTGAACCGGGTAACGTACCAGACCACCTCCTCGGACACACCACCTTTTCGAACACTTTTTGGCACTTTGCAACAACAAATTCAAATAACTTAACAACAATACATCGCATTAATTCAAATTAATCGGATTCTTCTTCGCTAAACGTATTTACAACTTCTATACAAGTACGCGCATTATGTCCAGGCTTGCCGCAAACGCCACACTTCCGTTCCTTAGTTTCAACCCTTTTACGACGAACCCCTCCAGCTACTATTAGCTGTATTTTTTTACCACCCTTTTCTTTTTAGGCCAGAAAAACTTATCCCTTTTATATAGTAAATATTTCTCCTTTTTAAAGACGTTTATTTTTGGTCCTACGACGTTTGCTTAAGATATAATTCGTTTTACGCAATTAGGCAGCTTTTTTACAAAAAAAGAATATTTTCGTATAGAATTAACAAATAACTTTTGGTCAAAAGATAAACCGATTTAGCTATTTTATTTAACGAGCTACCCTATTAGTTTCCAATTTCTTTTTTGCAAATAACGTAATTGCTGCGTTACTTTCTTAATATTCTTAAAGGTTTTTGCGGACGGGGAACGAATGGAACCAGCGGAAATTAGCGGGGAGACGGTTGGCGTAAGTATATCTAAAGGAACTTTTAATTCGGAAAGAACGTTATTAGGATTAAATGAAACAAAACCAGCTTTCGCGAATTTAGATTTGATATTATTAGACGTTATAGCAGCTTGGAACGCGTCGTAAAAGCCGGCAAGAAAATCTTCTTTGGTAATATGGGTATAATGGCGTCGCATTAAACTTTCGATATATTACGAATAAGCGCGTTTTAAAACAGAAAAACAAGATACGTTAAAATGTTAAAGCCGATACGAAAAATACGCGGGCATACAAAGCGTAATAATGTTATTGTTGGCGCAATATTTATCGAATTTTATCAAATGGTAGCTTTTATGGCCGTCGAGGATAAGAAAACTTTTCGAACCTTTCGTACGCGTCCGAATATACTTGTTAAAATGCTGGATTTATTCGAAACCTAATTTATTTGTTATCCAGCTATTATTATTTAATACGATCTTTTAATCCGCTGCTGGCAATAGGTTATCGCGGTACCAGGACCCAAAATAATTTTTTCCCGCTATAATAACAAATGGCGGCATAGCCCAACCTTAGGAATTAACAACTTGGATAACTGTAACCCATTTTTTATTCCCTTATTGCGCTTATTTAGGTTTTCTACGTCTTTTGGCATTGGTAATTACCATATCCGTTACTATGAAAAACCTTATCAAAAATCCAGTCTCGTCGAAGTTATATATATCCTCCTCTACGATGCCGTACTTTACGATTATAGCCCGAACAAGCTCGAATTACTTACGAAACGTTTCTAAATTCCCGAATAAGATTAGTTAATAATCGATCTTCCGATTTAAATGCGTTTAAAGCTGTTATTACCGTCTAATAAATCTCGACGCCTAATTAATTCCATTACGTCTTGCAACGCGTTAGGTAAACAGTAAATTGGCCATATCTTCAACATACTGAAGCCGGACAGGAAACGCTCGCGTAGCTAGGTTAAGGATACGGTCGACAATCAATTTTTCTTCGGTCGCGGTTAATTTTCAAAGATTCGGGATAATATCCGCTCGGAAAAATTTGTTATTAATTCAATTTTCTAACGTAAATAACGGGACCTGGTATATAAAACCAAGACGTCTGAAACTAAATTTCGAATTTCTTTTTTTAACCTAAACAGCTAGGTTTATTCTAGTTTCTTTTGTAAGGCGTTTTATAATGATGGTGTTAAAAAATAGGCTATTAGAAATAGGTGGTTGCAATTGTTAAAAAAGTGTCCGACGAGGTGGTGTGTCCGAGGAGGTGGTGTGGCACGTTAAGGCTTTTGTAATTTAAGTCAATAATAAAAGGCTTTTTAATCCCGTTAAAAAAAGGTTTTTATTTTTTAAAAACGTTAATAATCGTTAGCAGCTTTTTGTCGTAAATCTTATATCTAAGTTCTACGTTTCGTAAGGCCTTGGAAAAATAAGCTATTAGGTATTATTTCCTATTATTTTCTTATTGTTCCAGAACTGCGCTTAAGACATAGTTTAAAGCATTTATTTTTAGGCGTTTTTTCCTGTCGGCGTTGGGCAATTTTATTATTAACGCTTTAGGAATTTCCTTTTTAAGTAGTTAAAAAGCTTCTTTGGTTTCCTTTAAAAGTTCAAATTCTTTTTTAATATACTTTTTAATAGTAAATTTCGTTAATAGTTTAAAAATATTTTTATATCCCTTAATCAGGTTACGTACGTAACCCCTAAATCCTAAGATCTGTCGGATATTTATAACGGTTACCTTATTAGGAATAGGCCAGTTCTTAACAGTTTTCAATTTAAAGTCTTGGATTTAAATTTGATCGAAAGTGAAGGTAAATCCTAGATTGTTTAATTTCTGCGTATGCCATATACTTTTGGCGGGATTAATTAGGCTGTTTGCTTTATCCAAAGCTTTCAAAATTTAAAAAATATGCTTCTTATATTTTTCTAACGTTTCGGAATAAATAAGGATGTCGTTGAGGTAGATAAAAATATATTTATTTAGGAATTTCCTAAATATAGTTATAATTAGACGTTGGAAATTAGTAAAAGCGTTAATAAGTTTTAAAGGCATTATTTGGTATTCGTAATATCCGTATATCGTTCGAAAAGCGGTTTTCTATTTTTTTCCTTAACTATTTTAATACGGTAATAACCGTTTTAAAGGTTTAATGCAGTAAATTATTTAGTTTTACTTGCGTTTTCCCTTAAAGTATTTATTAAGGTTAAAGGATAACCGTTTTTAATGGTAATATCGTTTAGCTGCCGGTAATCAACAACGCGTCGATAAACCGGATCTCCATTTTGGTCGATTTTCTGGTTGCCGTCCTTAATTTTGAGTACCATAAATATAAGGTATTCTGCAGAGGATTCGCATGGCTAAATGTAACCTTTTTTTATGTTTAACTAAATGCTTTTCTATAAGGCCTTTATCTTTTTTGGATTTATGTAATAAATTGTGTAAAGCTTAGGATAATATCCTTTTTTAATAGGTATGCAATAATTTTATTATCCATATGGATGTAATTTATAGTTTTTTTTTTCTTTAAAAAGTTGTTAGGATCGCTTATATTTTGGAAGTATGGTATTGGTAAAAGTTAATATCTTGGTTTTTGGAATTATATAGTAGATTTTTTTGGACCTCTTTTTAATAGGAGTTCATTCGTAATTCCAAAAAAGCTGGCGAAATTTTTAGTTAATTAGCGGATTATTAAAATTAAGTTATAGCATTTTTAGGAAAATATTATAATTTAAAACGTCGGCGATATCTAACGTAAAATACTTTTCATATTTTTAAATTTATATTGAAAGCTTTTCGGTTTCTTTAAGGATTTCTTTACTATCGGACTGGGAAAGCCCTTTTTTAATTATACGTAGTTTGTAGGACTTTAGTTTATATTTCCAAAAGAAATATAATTTTTTCGGTTATCGCTGGCAAAATAAAGTTACCTTTTGCCTTAAAGTTGATTATGGCTCTAAACGTTTGGTTTTGGTATTATATAGGAATTTCGATTTAGCTTCGTAATTTCTTTCTTGCCATATATAAGGTCTTAATTTATATAACTTTTCGGTGCTTTAATTTTAAAGGCTTTTGCCGTTTTTCAACTTCGTAATTCTGTTTGCTAAAAGGCGTTTCTATTTACGGGCTTTTTTAACCGCATGTTTAATATATCTATCGTCTATGCAAATATATCATTTTCGTTAGCCAATTTGATATTTTACTTTAGTAACTTTTACCTTTAACGCTTAGAAAAGCTTTCGATTCGGAATTAAAATTTTTGCGGCGCTTGCTTCCATATTTAAAGGTTTATATATTCAGCATAACATGAAGGTATAGCATAAGCAACTTAAAGCAACAGCTTTGCGGCTTTAATCCGGATCGGGGTGCAAATATTAAAATCGAATATATTCGAGCTATTGGGAAATTTCGATGTATCTGTAATCGTTATTAGGCTCGGTAAGGTTTTTTTTCGTCCTAAGCGGGCTAATAATCGTTATCTTTTTTGGCTCGAAAGTAAATTGGATAATCGTTATCGTTACAAGCCGAAGAATGGAAAAATCCGTACCTATTAATAAAATCCTATTTAGGGATTTCGGTTTTTAAGTATACCGCCCGTTCTAATGGTTCGCTGGATTTAAAGGTCTTTTATCCGTAGTTATTAAATTCTGGGCGCATTTAGCCATATTCGTAATATATTTCGCATTTTTGCATATCCAAAAAAAATTGCATTCTAGCCTTATGGCTACCTTGGCAGCTTATTATCCGGGATAATATTTGCAGGCTTTAACTATTTGACTTTAGCAAATCAGGTAACGTTCGTACTTTGGATCGCCGCTTGGTTTATAGTAGGTCGTCGCAATGGTATATTCCTGTTGGAAAAAGGTAGAATTAACTTTTTTTTCTTTTTCAGTTTTATTATTTATTTCTTATTCAATCGTTCCGGCCTTTTTTTAAGGAATCCTTTCCTTTTTAAAGTTCCTTTTAACTAGGAAACGATATTCGTTTTTATAATAGCTTTTTTGCTATAATTAAAGTATTTAATATTCGACTTCTCCTCTTTCGGTTCCCTTAAAGTGGTATTTGCTTTTTTTAGGTTTTGTTGTTATTTTGGATTTTTTGAAACTTGTTGCTGGAATTTCGATTATCCCTTTCTTTATTGGTTTCTTTTTTTTTCCAGGTACCTATTGAAGGTACGTCTTTCGGTAATAATAGCCTTATTAGTATAATCCTAGAAACGTTTTATCTCAAGTATCTTATATATTTCGTCCTTAACTTATAATTTTAGGCTATCGTAATAACGGTAAAATAAAGCACTTTCCGGTAGGTAGAAAATTGCTGTAAAGTAATTAAATTCCGTAATATATTTAGCCGTTGATTTTGTTGGCTAAAGAAAATGTAACCTTTTAACGGTATTTTGTTATTTATTTAAATTTCCAAATAAGGCTCATATTTGTTTTTCCAAATATTCGTAATTACTAAAGATGTAATTAATAAAGTCGGCTAATTTGTTGAAGCAATTTTCGAAGTAAATTTTTATAACTAGGAAAAACTATAAAAAAATCTTTTTTACAAGCAAATGGGAAATAGCTAATACCTTTTAATAATTCTTCCTTAGGAAGCTTTCGAAAAAGTTAAGGTGCTGTTTGGCCTAAATTAAAAATCCTTTCATATTTGTAGTACTGTCGTAAGGTTTAAGGGGGGTTAACTTATAACTTTTAACCTTTGGTATTTTATAATAAGTAATGAAATGGTGCAGGGTGCCGGGCCAGAGAGCATGGCTTCGCTGATTAGTTAGGTAGCTCCACATGTGTATTTTTAGGAGCTTTTTCCGCCGGGCGCAACCCCAAGACATGTTTATTATCGTTCATCGTCTACTTATACATATATTCATGTCTATTCCAGAGTCCGGTTTAACACGGACCCAAATATAATGTTTTCGTTTGCTTTTATTACTGTTACATTCGGCTATTTCATCGTAACCGCAAATTAAAGATGCTTTGATCGGAACTGTATTTTCCCGTCCAAATTTAAGTGGCTGTCAAAGAGAAGATACTGGCTTTTGTTAGCTGCCGACGGATCTCGATTTCCGATTAACAAGTCGGAAGAAACGGAAGGGACGAGGTTTTGATTAGATATATCTGAACTCCAATACGATTACGATAATAGTTACGGATACGATAATTTAAGCAGTACGTAATTAACGATCGCAATTATAACAATAACGCAATCCTTCGTATAATTAATAAAAGAAAGCTGTTAAATTAAAGCTTTATTACGAAAACAGCTTTATTCGGGAAACGGCGAAAAAGCATAAGCCCGTACAGGCAATTGGCTTTAAAATATAAATTAATTACCTAAGTTCTAAACCGATGACGTAATTTAGGATATTATACGTATTAATAGGAAAATTACGTAATAATATAAAAATAAAATTTAATTAATAAGATCTGAAAAAACCAAAACTGCGTCGCTAGCGACGTAGCTATTAAGATTCGGACTAATTGAAACAAGTGCAGCAACGACAAGATTAACGATATAGATAAATAACGAATACGAGCAGAAAAAGAAATAAAGCTATAAAGTTATTTATTTTACATACGAAAAAAGAATATCGAAAAAAAACTAACGGCCTTTAACATAATGCAGGAATCAGGAAAAAAACGTTATAAAATATATTTTAAAGCTTTCTGATATTAATCGGACAATATCCGGTTTGGTTATTATTAAACGGTATTATTTAGGATTTACATTTTTTGTTAAGTTTAAATATTATAGCGCTTAGGTTAGCAGTAAAAGTATTAATTAGCAAATTGTAAAAAGTGCGATTAAATAACTAATAACGCAACGATAATTAGGATAAAGCTATTCAGACGGATAGTAAAAGGAAAAAGTTATCTGCTTTTTAAGTCCGAAAAGAAAAGAAAATATACCTAAAACAATTATTGCGAATAGTTATTTATCTTATACCTAGATATATTCCGTTTGGAATAATATTTTAAAACTTAAGGAATTTAAAAAATGGTAACATTAATTAATTTAAAATAAGCTTTAACAGGTTTTTTAAAAACCTATCGAAGTTTTTTAAGATTGTTACTTAAATTCAGTTATAATACGGATTACTAGCAATACCGAATGTCCCTAACTTTACGAAAAGTTAAAATTTTGTTTTAAGTACGACCGTTTAATGCCGATTAACAAAAAACCCTTACGATAGTAAGCCTAGCGAAACTAAATCCTAAAGTATTAACAGTCCGATTGGATCCTTAAAGCCAGCCAAAAATACAATTACCTAAGTAAACCCAGGAACCGTCGTTAACATACCGTAAGGACGAAAAATTATATTAGCCCAAAACTTAAAGTTATCTATAGGATTGGAAATACTTATACCGGACGTTATAGCTTTTAGATTTACTAACTAGTTTAATTACGATTTTTCTGCTAATATTATAGATAAACTTTCGTTTCTTATAATTTTTTCGGGTTTATCGGCCTTTTCGGACCTTCGCTTTTTAAAAACTGGAATTATTAATTCGCTTAAAGAAATTAACAGATAGTTTACGAAATATAAGCTTAAGAAATTTGAGATAATCGCCGAATTATCATTTTAAATTAATAATTCCTTTATGAAATACCGGGTTAAAGCTATATTCGATAACGTAATTTAATAAAACGCAACGTTTAAACGTATCCTAAAAACCTTTAAGCTGCAAAACTTAAAGTAAATTAGGACCGCCAAGGATTAATTAAGGACTTTAACGAAATAAGCTTGATGTGGTATGCCTGAATATGTTTATAAGTACTATTTAAAATATACTGTTAAGGTAAAAAATATATTGGAAAAAGCTAAGTAAAAAAGCAAGATAGCTACTAAGGACGAATACATAAAAAACTTACTAAAAAGGTTATTTATTAACTGTTTCGAAAAAGTTTTTAATAATTTGTTTATAAAGCTGGAGAACTTGTACGCAATTAATTACGACAATGCTTCGACATTAATTAAAAACTGGGCTTTAAATAAAGCAGGATATTTTAAATATAAAGAGCGTAAGCGACAGTAAAGAGATATCCGTTTCGACATTAATCAAAAAGAAAGGAACGGATTTACCCGACTTAACAACCTAAACGATAACGACTAGGAAGTCCTTAACCGGAACCAAAAATGTTTAACCGTATTAATTAAATATTAAAAATTATGAATACGCTGCAGGACTTAAAGATCGCATAAACCCGATAGATTTAGAATTTCAAGGCTTTTTTAAAAAAATGCGTAACCGAAAGGCAGCCCGGACATTACAATATGACGGTTTGCTAAAATAAAAGGTACTTTAGGCATATAATTATGGTACTAACCCGTCGATCAATGCAATTAATTTTTAATCGGATAAATATATTCGGTTAAGCTTTTACTGTAAACAAGATAAATAGCGAGTCGAAAAGGCTACCGTGAAGGTTATTAAGGTTAAGGTAAACGTTTTGGTAACCTCAATTAAGGTACTTATTAATTTTACTTAAAGCCAGAATATATTATGCAAAAATGCCGTTTATTTGTTAATATAGAAATTCTAAGATTGGTTTTACCCGCCAACGATAAATATACCATTTTTCTTGGATTTCCGAAAAATAAAGTAACGTTAGGTATAATTTACTTTTTTTATATTTTCAAAAGCTAGGCGATCGTACAGCAAATTCCAATTTGGAAAAAGATTTTAAAATGGATCTATGGTTCGCCAGCTTTCCCTACCCGATTTAAGGAAAAAATGCGGTATTTTGATCGGCGCGACGATATTTTTAAAGATGTAAATAATTGATTAACCAGCCTTGACCCGCATACTAATAATCTAACTAAACCTTAAAAGTATATTATAATCCTAAAACTAAATTAACCGGAATCCGACATTAATTGAAATAAGGTAACCGAAATTAACATAACCCATTTAGTCGATTATAACGGAGAACCATTTTATAGAAAGGTACCGTTACGTAAATGGCTATAGAGTAACCCCGTTGAGAGTAAAAATACCCGTTATCTGGAGAGAATTAAAGCTCTGGAAATTGACGACTTTAACCAGCCGACTATATTTACTAGAGTTATAATAACTAAGCGTTTTAAGGAAAAAGAAAAGAAATTTGGAGGTATAAAAAGAAATAAAATTAAGTACGAAATTAATAACGACGAACTAATATACGAAAAACCTTCGTTCTATAATATGGAAGTCGGCATTCAGATAAATAATACCATCCAGATAAATATTAATACCTTTTAGATAAACGATATTACTTAAACGGATAATTCCTTTACCTATGAAAACTTAATCGATAAGCATATGGTTAAATTCTGGGAAAAGAAAATCCGGGAAAATTCTAAAAGGAAATTTGAAATTACTTGGTGGAAATTAATCGAAATCTGCCCAAATTTCGGAAAAGCTTTTAAGAATTTCATGGCAGTTAAAACTTTAAAAGTATTAAGTTGCAAGAATAAGGAAACGATTAAGATGACCGAAGCTGAAGTACGAGGATTAGGAATTCCAAAAGCAAAAAAACCCGTTAAAATCCTTATTATGGATATCGGTTACAAAGTAGAAAGCCAGAAAAAAGCTAAAGTTCTATCGATTTAACAATGTAATCCAGTTAAATATATTACTCCGTTATTTAGACTGGTAGTTAAAGTAGGTTACGGAAATGGCGAAAACCTAATTAATGGAGTTATCGATATTGGAGCCGAGTTTAGCGTTATAATCGCGTCGTACGTAAGCGATATGGACTGGCTATGCGATAGACCCGCGTATCGTTCTTAGGTTTTAATTCTTAAAAAAAGATACCTTTCGAAGATATTGTCCAAATTTCCGTTGAGCTAGCTGGCCGATTAATTACTATTTCTTTATTTGTCGTTAATAACCATTACGTTACGTAGCTATTAATTCCGGGATTTAATTTTATAGCTAAATCGAAAATAACGTTTAATATAAACCCGGACGTAATAAAAGGAATTTTGGAGTTTGGCCTGTCGAAGATTATTATCTCTTTAATCCTTGCAAAACGAATTACGCGTAATATCCGTACTAACAAAAAGCTTTAAAAAAAGCAGCCGGTAAAATAATAAGCTGTTTTACTGGCGAAAGCAAGCTTACGAACGAAAGGAGAAATATGTAAGCTATAAGCCTTTATATCTTTTCGGTTAATGATATTTGCGCTAATTAAAACGCGAGAATTATACAAAAAGCTATTAGTAATAAGCTAAAACCCGGAGATAAGCTTTTAAGCTAGTTTAGCAACGAAAAACTGGTATATGCTTTATATAGAATATTATGGGACGATATATAATTAAAAATTAATAATAATTAAACCGTTCAGATTAATACGATGTATAAACTTAAGTGGAAGAAAGTAGTCCCTGTCGACGATGTACCCTTTATTAGATTAGTACCTTTTAAAAACCCGAATTAAAGGGCTAAAAAATTCGCAAAGGTTTAGCAAGTTATTGATTAGGATAACGAAAAGCCCGATAAGCCTGGCATACCTTTAGCTGCTTTATTCCTTAAATTTATTACCATATCCCGAAGAACCCGATTTATTAAAAAACGCGCCGACGAAATTCTTAATTAGTTAGGAAATAAGTTTACGCGTACAAAGGAAGCCTTTTTTAAGGAGATATTGTTTTGCAAAAAAGCTGCTTTAGCTTAGGATTAGAAAAATTGTAGCAGAATTAAATCAAGTATCGTATTAGATTATAAAATTTGAACAATTTTTTATAAGGCATGGTAAACTAAAGGCATAACAGTGCCGGCGAGCATTAAAAATAAGCTAATCGAAATATTGCAAGTACGTATCTAGCGAAATATCCTCGAATAATTCTATGCGATATATAAGAATACTTAGTTTTTAGTCGAAAAAAAGATTAATAATTTCTAACTAATTAATTCTGCGACTAAACTAAATACTGTTATATTGCGAAATGCCTTTATACCGGATACCTACGACGAATCCTCCGCGGATTTTGCTATATGTTTTTTAATTACCTTAATAGACTTTTTGTTAAGTTACGATTAGGTTACTTTAGCTTTAATTAGCAAAAATCTTATTACTTTCGCGATACCGTTAGGATTTTTAAGGTATACTATTATGCCTTAAGGGTTTACCAATTTTATAGCTTATTTTTACCTCGTAATTAAGAAGATTTTAAATAATTTCATGCCCGATATCGCTCGGCCATTCGTCGATAACGTCAAGGTTAAAGGCTCGAAAACAAGATATAACGATAAAAGAAAATCTTTCCAGGAATTCGGCGATTTATTTATAAACACATCGTTAATATAAATAAAACTTTTCTTAACTGCAAGCTTATTAGTACGACGATTAATATAAAAACTTTTAATAATATCAAAAAATAACCGTTATAAGCGGATTTATTAACGGAACGAATGGGCGGTAACCAAATATAGTTAAAATATAAAAGATCCTAAAAATTGAGCGGTGTAAAAACGTTTCGAAGATAAAAGCTTTCCTAAATATTATCGTTTATTATCGAATATTTATTACGTATTTCGCTATTAAAACAAAATGTTTTACCCGTTTACTTCGTAGGAATTAACCTTTTATTTAAGGCTCCGATTAGAATTACATAATAAAAAGCGTTAAAAAAGCGATTATTATTACCACGACTTTAATTACTTTAAATTATAGCCTTAATGCCGGAAAGGTTATTATAAAAATAAACGTAAGGAAAGAAAGTTTTGGAAATACTTTCGGTTAATTGATTAATAAATTAAAATATCCTGCGCGCTTTAAGTGTAATACCTAAAAAATGCTAAGCTAAATTATAACGTTGATGAACTAAAATGTCGAATTGTTTTTAAGATTTAAAGAGATTCCGGAACCATATTTATGGAGTCCGATTTATATTGGAAACCGACGTTAAAATACTGGTAACTTCGATTAATAACTTTTTAAGCTTTTTACTTAGTACTATAATTATTCGTCAAATCGCTTGGATAAAAATGTTCGACTTCGAATTTAAACACATTCCCGGCAAAAAAAATACAGTAATAAACGGTTTATCCCGAAAGCTACCTAAAGCTTTTAACGCGTTGGATAATTAATAGAAGGAAAAAGTCGATAGCTTTATTAATATCTAGCTTGATATTATTCGGTTTAACCTTATTTTAACTGGTACAGCCTTTACACTTATTGACACGGATCGGCGACAAGGACCTTTTATTAGGAATTGATCTAAGGAGTTGCAAAAGTATACTAAGTTTTTAACGACACTGGATTTCCTTAATCGGCTCGATAATGCTTTAAAAAAAAATACTTTTAAATCCCAAGCGTTAAATTACTTTATTCAAGACAATACTTTTCGGCGCAAGTCAAATAAAAGGTACGGCAGCCGGGAAATAATTAATACCGAACAAAAACGACTTCCGGTAATTAGGCAATATCATAAGGATTATGGCCACAAAAGGCGAAATTCGACCTATCGTCGTAGAGCAGCTTTATATTATTAACGTAGCATAATTAGCCATGTTCGGAAAACAATGCTGGTATATATCAAGTGCCAAAAAGCAGCCAATCGACGCTTCGAAAAAAGCCATGGATTTTGCAGCCGATTGACGTAACAATTATCTAGGTAATCGATGTTCAGTTTATACCTAATAACGATAGTTGCAAAGTTACGGTCGAAGCTAAATGCGAATTATTTGATTATCTGGAAACTAAAGCCTTACGATTAGTTTCGTTAGTAACGATTAAAAAGTTTTTAAACAAGTACGTCTTTTATCGATATAATATCCCGATCAAATTTAAAATTAACGGAAAGTTAAAAAATAAAGCCGAAATTATTAAAGCCTACAACGTATTAAAGATAAAAGGAAAATTAATACCGCGTATACAGCCTGGCGACAAGGCCTAGTCGAACGAAAAAGGATATATCCCGATCGTTAAAGCCCTGATAAAAGCGACGAATAGAACTGGCAAAGGATGGATTAAGCTTTTGCCTAAGATGGTCTTCGCCGACAATACCATTATAAAAAGTTATGGCCTTAGCCCTTATAAATTGCTGTACGGACAAAAAGCGCTTTTACCGATCGAAATAATCCTACCGATATAGAGAATTATAACTTGGAACTTAAACACGACGAAAGAAAATTTAATTACGCAGAAAATTCGGTTCCTAAAAAGAAAAGCTAAAAATGCAGCCAAGGTTATTAAAGTGATCGCTAATTAACGCCGTAAAGCAGCTCGATTAGCGAACGAAAAAAACAAGAACAAGATAAAAGATAAATTCTTAAAAATGAACAACTTGGTATTATTATATAATATGCCGCGATACTTAAATATATCCAGAAATATAAAGCTAAAGTACCGTTAAATTGGCCCGTATTTAATTACTAATATTATTAATTTAAGTACTTACTGTTTAAAAGAAATTAATAAAACGAAGTTACAAAATACCTTTCCTATTAATAAATTAAAGCAATTTGTAAATAATAAGAAAAGATATTAGGAACCGATTAACTTACAAAAAAACAATTAAACGAAATTACTTTTTGATTATCCCGACGATACGATATTTAATACCTCGTATGCTTTATATATCGAACTTCCTAAAAATTAGCAGCTTAAAGCTTTAAAATTTATAAGAACAAATATTAAGATGTAGATAATAAATAGCGGACTTAAAGGTTATACGGTTATAGACGACAGCGATACGATAGAAACGTTACGATTAAAAAAACGGAAGAAATTAACGCGATTAATTACGAGAACTTAAAGTATAATAATTCCCTTAAATTTCCTTAAATTTTCCTTAAGTTTTTATAAGTTTTCTTAAATTCCCTTACCGTCTTGCTTACCGATACTTTATACGTTAACTATTATACTTTACTTATAATTAGTATGTCCGGCTGTATTCGCCCGGAATCGGGGATTAATAATATATTTTTTTCCTTTATTTCGAAATTAATCCTTATCGAATATTTTAATAATGGGATACGTTTTTGGGCAAATATTTTCTTTAATTCGTAGCGATCGTAAAAAGCTGGCCTTAAATATTTTGAACCGTTCGTTCCGGAAGGTATAATTATGTTCCTTAATAAACCCGATACAGTTATTATAAATCCCGTTAGAAAAGCTAAAAATCGATTAATACTTAAAGAATAAGTACATTCCGTATTAATTAAGATAACCCGATATTATATATCGTTTTTCGCAAAGTTTGTAAGGTATTAAGTTAGGTATATTAAATGCTAGAATAAATAAATTAATAACGTATTTAAGATTTTTAATAAGCGTAGCTATAAAGTAACTTAAAAGATTAGCCCGATAGATTTCGACGTATATTAAAGAAACCACCAAATTTTTTACTGATTAAAGGTACCTTTTTATATTAGACTGGGTATTGGCGGCCGACCAAAAGTTTTTACTTACGATCTGCTATTATAAGTATTAATTAATAGCTGGATTACTAATAACGCTGATAAACATAGCCCCGAACATTTATATTAATTAGCAGATTTTATTAACGCTGTTACAGAGAAAACCAAATATTTACTTCGATATGTTTAAAAGTGATATGGTATATAACGTCGTTATTATTCCAAAATTTGGCTACGTTTTAATTATTATCGAAATAATTACAACAAAAACGTAACGTTCCGATGTTAATATATGGCCTAGGGACCCGATTAATAATCCGAGGACTTGCCGGATATGCTGGGATTGTCGAAGCTGTTAATGAAGACCTGGCGATAGAATTGTTACGAGGTATCGACATGTTAATAGGAATAGCGATAGCCGATATTAATCGTCGACCACCGATTATCTGTTTAACGATATTAAGAATTAGATTGGGCTTTGGAGCTATATTAGTTACCTTTGTTAATAGAAATACGTATTATATCGGCTAAGGTTTTAAAAGTAGTAGATTATTTATAACCGGTATTTCTGGTGATAAACTGTCCTAATTAAGGCTTATACTGCGAAATCTGTATTAAAAGGTAAGGATAATGAATTAAGACGAAAAGACTTAATTCCGATCAAAGCATCTTTAAAGAGCGGGTCACGATAGAATAGCCGAGTGCAGCGGTAATAAAGGCAAACGAAAACATTATATTTCGGTCCGTATTAAACTAAACTTTAAAATAGATATGAATGCTAAAGATAAATAAACGATAATCGATGATAAATATGTCTCGGGGTTGCGCCCGGCGAAAAAAGCTCTTAGAAATATATATATAAAGCTAACTAATTAATTAGCCAAGTTATACCTTTTTAACCCGGCACTCTATATTATTTTAACCCTTTTTTTTTTCGAAATAAAATTATCCTTAATTTATTTTGAAAAGCAAATAAAAATATAACGCAACAAAATTTTTAACGTTATGGACCATACATAAAACCCATTAATTAATCTAATTAACGCTTACGCAGTTTATTCTTTATCATCCTTAACTTAAGAATTCGTCTTCGACGTCTGGCCAAATTTTTTTTTTGCTTGGCCCTTTCTGCTTTTTCCATGCCCTGTTCTTTGGTTTTTCTGTACTAATCAAAAACTTGTACCTAGCCCAGCTTGGCCGTCCTTATAGGAAGTATAGTGCTGGTCTCTGCCCGGCATCTTCGAATACATTTCCCATCCACTTATACGGCGTAATATATTAACCTTATACCATAGCTATTGTTCGCTAAACACTAACTTTTGGTCGGGGCTTGTACTTTATCTCGAATAGTAATTTCGTAAGTATCAGATTAAGACGTATAGCATTAAATGCTAATAAGCCAATTTAAATTAATAAGGAAAAAGGTATTGATATCAGAGATAATCGTACGGATAATTAATAAAACTAATCAAAACGCTACTTTGGTTAACGTCGTCTACCATAAAATAATCGGGCAAATTAATCAAAATCTGGCTTATCGTCATCTCCCTCAGTTAATAAGGACGGTAAATTTCCAAGCTAATCTCCCACGTTTTTTTTAACGTCCTTATCTTTTGGTTTTAAGCCTAAGAATACTTTAATTATATCGGTAATGCTGTTCTCCATTCGATATTCCCCAAATTTTATCCCTTCGGTTATAATTTTGTTTCCTTATTTCTTAAAGTCGCGGGCAATAATATAAAATATATAAGTAATCTACAATCCGCAAGGATAATATTTAATTTAGGTAAACATCTTAACGATTACAATACGACCAGACGGATTATCAAGTCCTAATTTTTTCTACGCTTTTCGGTACAGCTAAAATAATAACTAGGCACGATTTTCGGTAACATAAATGTCAAATATCAACATCAAACGCTTTAATCGGTCGTGCAACATACCAATCTAATGCCTTATTAAACTTTTATCAGTTGGAACTTTAATTTAGGCGATAAACTATACATATTTCGGGTTATTAATACTAACCGCCTCCTAGGTTTTACTAAAAATTAATCTGGACTTACTATATAAAATTACTCGACCAATTTTTGAAATAACGGCGATAATTCTTAAAAGTACATCCTAAACGATTATTTAAATAAAAGCAATAACATTTTCGGAACGTAAGTAATTTTTCTCTTAAATGATTATAAGGATTTGCTAAAAATATCCAACTATTTCGTTACACCACGGTTCTATTAACCAGTATAATAACGGGTTAATATTTTTCCATAAACGTTAACCATTAATATCTCTTGAATATATGGAAATAAACTATTTAAAACGAATTTAAAGCGTAACTTCTTTTACGGGATAAAGGATAAAACCATTGTTGTACATTTTTTTAAGGAATTATACCATGTTATCTTTTTCTTATACGGATACATTAGCCGATTATGTAAGCTTTCGCCTTTATTTTACATAATACGCTTCTTAAACCACGACATAATAACCAAGGATATATTAATCAATATGCTTAAGTATAATATTAAATAACTTAAGAACAATAATAATAGTGAATAATAATATAATATATAAATATATAAATATATTAATATAAATATAAATACTTTACAAGTATCAAGGTTTAATTATTATATAAGTACAGGAATTTACGAAAATCTGCCAGTAACTTATACGTTCAATTAACTAAGTTTATCTAAAGTTAATATACCGAATTTTTGCAAATAAAACGTATACGCCGAAAAATTCCAAGAAAATTTCATTCGAAGTTATATAAAGAGGTGCCCTCGTCGTCGCTTTTTTAATTAAATATATACATTCGTTTTCGCATTTATATTTCTTTTACATCTTTTTTATAATACTATTCCAACTTTTCCGTTCAAACTTAATACATATTTAAATACATATACAATTATCCTTATTATATTAATTATGTTAGGGGTTACAATGGTCCGGGCACACCTGCCTGCTCCTCGTACATATATACCTACATGTCCTTACGTAGTTTTCGATAGTATACGAAATCCAGACTTTTACACCTTTATACAATTATACGTATCCTATACAGGGCTACTCGTAACATGTAAAAAACCTTAAGTTAACAGCTGTGATATTTTACTATTATTCTGTTATCCTTATTATTACTTAAGTAATTTTTAACAAGTAGTACCTATTACCCGAATCAAAACCAATTTTCCTTATTATCGTATCGTTTTCACCCACTTAAGGGGAAATATACGAAAAGAAGTACGAAATAAAGGTAATATTTGACGTTAAACTTGATAAGTACATCCATACCAGCAAGAGAAAAGTTCGAAAGTATACGAAAAGTATACGCTTTTATCGTTAAATATCCTAACAACCGGCATCTTTTACGAAAGTATTAGAAAATCATCGAGTTCTTTGAAAAAGGAACTTATTTTGACGTCGCCCTTAACAACCTTTACGGTATAATAATTATCAACGTATTACACTTGATAACTTTTCCAATTTATTAGAAAGAAACCGACAAATTATTTAATTAATAATTTAAAACTGCTTATATATATCTTAAATCTTTTTGCGGAAAAAACGACGAGCTCGATAATTTCCTTTTTAAAAAAGAAATACCTAAGCAATTAAACCTTCCAGAAAATCCGACAAAGTTAGCATTTACATCGTTAACAAAGCCAGTACCTATATCGCCAACAGAAAAACGGGGGTAGCCAAACTTTTCCGAAATTTCAACAAAACTAATACCTATACCGACAAATAAGCTAAAGTTTTAGGAATTCTAGACCTTAAAAGATACCCCGGTTAAGGTAACCCTTAAATAGGAAGGTATGTTAGCCTTTTTACTAAGAGATTCCGGGTTATCGGCCTAGGACGCAAATTAGGACGGCCTTTTAAACCTGTCCGAATTTTCGAACAAGGACGACGGTGTAATGCGAACTTTGGCTTTTTTATTTAAAGAAGTAAAGAAGTTTCCCGTTAGCTAAGGCGTGGCGCCCGTTACGTACGACCAAACCTTAATTAGGAGAATTATAAAGTTATACCAGTTCCCCGTAACAAACGCTGGATTGTTTTGGTTAAATGCTGAAAAAGTTAAGTATAACGGTTTAGTTATTTTCTATGATTAAAAGTAGGTATATTATTGTGATATATACTTATGGATTAAAAAAATAGAAAAATGGGCCGATATAGATAACCGAAAAACCGTTATTTTTAAAGAAGCTTGGACCTTGTTTCGTGGCGACGTACTGGCTTAATGGAAGTAATAGCTTTCCGAGCTTGATAAAAGCCGCTTTCGGTTAGGGCTAACGACTTTCTTAGATGCTGTATTAAAGCAATTCAGGATTAAGCTAAAGAAAGCCTAAAAATGGTTAACCAAAAACCGGTATACCTTTAAAGATAACAAGTAAGGGAAGCCGGTTAGAGCTTACGTTATGGAATTATTTAGGTACGCCAAATTATGGGGTGATTTAACCGACTTTTAGTTATTTACCCGCTTATATTAAAATTTGTATCCGGTTTTTTAGGTATTGTGCTTTCGACCAGAAAGAATGAATAGTATTGCGGCGTATTTGGACAAGGTCGACGACAAAGCTAAGGTTAAGGAAATAAAGTTAAACGATTTGCCGAAATTAACCTTTACCTTATGAAGCGATTTATATAATAATATAAACAGTTTGGATAATACGGCTTATTAAACGAATAATAATTATAACAGCCGCCGGTTCTAACGTTAAAAATCGCTATGGCGTAATCGAAGGATATCCGGATTTCGTTTTTTTAATTCGAGTTCCTGTAGTTATTCCGGAAACCGCCGAGGATAGAGATAATAACGTAAAAAATCGCGCTTTCGTTAATATCCCAAACGCGAAAAACGTTCGAATTACCCGGATCGCAAAGGTTACTAGCGTCGTTTTGGGCGGTACCGAAAGTTCGGTTAAAAAACCCGACGTTAAGATGGAACTTATGTATTCATTAACGAAAAAACCGCATAGAAATACGAAAAAAACGCCGAAGAATATTAATTTATTTTATAAGCTGACGGTTACCACTGTTTTAGTAAGGGCGAAACCGAATTAAAGCTTGATTATGAGGAAAGTTGGGTATATATCGAGGATAACGTTGTTGATGATACGTATTTCGTATATTCCGAGGAACCCGACGAAACGCTAGTTATTAAAGATACCGATAAAAAACCGAGTTATTTATGCAAACGATACGATATGCAGTACGGTACGGTTAACCTTTTTGCCGGCTATATATAAAAGGGATATATATTTAAAGGATAGGTAATATTAAAGATTATACGAACGGTAGATTTTTCGAAGTTCGTTTTAAAAGTTGCTAACGTTAACGGGATAGTATATCTTGTTTTGGATAACGAGTAGGTAATTAAAGTTAACCCGAATCCGGCATTAAAAGATTATATGTAGCGAAAGATATCGTACTTAAAGGTAGGCGTTAAAGTTAATATTGATGCGTAACTTATGGACGTTTGTATAGATATGGGAAGCTTGTCGATTTTCGTCGACCGAAAATAAATAATTTCGTAAGCCAAAAATCCGAAGTTTTATAAATGTAACCTTATTTACGTTAAAGGCGTTAATTTACGAACCTTTATTAATATCTAGGTAAAATTCGACTTTTATATAAAAGGTTAAATTGGGGATATATGGATTAACGGTTATTTTGTAATTAAGGCAAACGTAATTAAAGATTTTAGGTTAAAAATGTTACTAGATGCCGAATGTTTAGTTTAACATAAAGTTAAAATCGATTTCGTTAAAAAAAGCTATATTTTCCGATTAATTTTTAATATAAAGGTAAAAAGGGAAACCGTTAAAACGGTAACCTTAAAGCTAATACGGCGAAAGGTTACAGTTACCCATATAATAGTTATTTTTGCGATAATTATAACGTTTATTAACGTAAATTACGTCGATTTGCCCAAGCTAACGGATAAAAAAAATCGGACAGTTTAGCCGGTATATATAATAGCGGATTATCCGGAAACGTTTAATTTTACTTTCGATAAATTTAGTTCAAAAAAGTTATTTTTTATAATATTAAGATTTAGCTTTTAGTAATTAAAAAAACGAAAAAATTAGTACTTTATATAATTATACGGGTAACGAAGAAACTTAATTAATTAATTGGTACGATATTAAGTAATATTGGAAAGCCGGTTTAACCCGAAAAAAATGGGCCAGTATGGTTGAATAAATTTATACTTCCGCTATAGAAAATATAAAAGGCGCGAAAACGGATAAACGCTTAAGCGCCGACTCTTACATTCCGTTATACGGCATAACGAAGTTAACGGACGTCCCGTTTATCAAATTTAAAAACGGCGCGGCTATCGTAAATAACGATCCGGTGATTAGTAATAAGATACGCCGCTTAATCGATAGTTACGACGTTTTTCGGAATAAGGGCATAATATTAATGCTTAAAGAATATAAGATGCGTATCGACCTTATCGACGGATAGCAAAAACAATTTAAACCGGTTAGAATATACCCGATAAACGTTAAGGATCGCCAAGTTTTCGATAAGAAATACGACGACCTACATAAAAAAGGGAAGATGTTTTTTTAAGACAAACTTATTTCCGTTACAATTTTAGTTTTCGTTATATGGAAGAAATTAGAAATTAAATATAAAAAAAGGCGCGTAATAGCCGACTTGAAACCGCTTAATAAAATAACCGTTTTTGATATTTATTTTTTGCCTAACTAGGATAATATTATGGATAATATAGTTAGCAAAATATAGCTTAGTTTATTCGATGCATTTAACTTTTATTTTCAACCGTTAATATTAACGAAATACCGGAACTACATAATAATTATTAGTTCCCGAAAACTGGAAAAGTTTAACGTAATTTTAATAAGTTTTCGTAATGGCTTTATCTTTGTTTAAAGGTTTATAAATAAGTTATTTTTTGCACATAAACGCTTTATACGTATATGCATTAACGATATTATCGTTTTTAATACCAATACCGAAAAACATATAAAGCAGTTACGTATCGTATTGGATATATTTAACAAAACGCGGGTTTATATTAGCGTGGAAAAGTCCTTCGTCGGCTTTCCAGCAATCCGCCTGTTAGGTTATTACGTTAATAAAAACGGAATTTCCAAAAATGATAACCGCATAAATGCGTTCAAAAAGCTTGTTTTTTTTAATACGTTTAACGTTTTGGAAACTTACTTAAGTATAGAAACCTAGCTGCGCAAAAGAATTGCGTAATATGGCGTTAAAATAATAACTTTCGAATAACGAAAAACGGAACTGCTGGCGAAACTTAAAAAGTCGGGAATCTTATTTACCAAAGTATCGAAGTAAGCGAAATAAATACATATTTCCAAAATTAAATTCGTACCGACGGACGAAAAAAAGAAGGCATAAAATTAGCTTTAATATTATTTATGCACTTAATACGTTACGTATTATTACCAGAAAAACAAACCTTTTTTTTTAAGGTAAACGCTTGCAAAAGGGTTTATAATATTATGGTTTTCCAACTAGTTAGCGAATAGGACGGTTAAGTTATCCCCGGCAAGGATATATTTAAAATCGAAATTAAGTTTATATTTTTTATGTCCAATTTAACCTTTAACGCAGAAAAGAAGTACGGATGTATAAAAGGAAAAATGGCCGCCTTAATATAAAGATATATAAAGTTCCGAAAGCTTATTTAATTTAGCCGATTTCCGGTTAACGTTTTTATCGATTATGCTTTTATAAAAGAAATCGTTACTTATACGTCTTTAGCTACTATGGACCTTAATAAACTTAACCCCAAGTTAGTTAATGCAGTCAATTTTTTGTCGCAATTTTAGCTGAAAATATACTACATCCCAAGAAAGCTTAACATAATATCAGACGCGTTGTTACGTTTGCCGATAATGGTTTCGGATTAAAAAGCAGTTAAACGAAACGAATTTAACAAGTTAAATAATATATAAAACGATATTAATATTTGGTATTTCCTAGCAGAAAAAGATAAAACTTTCCAAGTTATTTCCGTTTTTAGTAATAAGTTTAAAGCCCGTATTATCGAAGAATATATAATAAATTACCGGTATAAGCACGTATACGTTATATTGTAAAAGATGGAAGCTGGTAAGCGCAAAAAATGGTAATACCAGCTATTTAAGTTATAGGATAACCTTTTTTATTACGTCGGGCTGGACGGCTATAAGGGGTTATACATTTTATATATTTACGTTTAAAACCTTTTAAAGCTTATATATAATAAAAGGTATTATTTCGGAAGGAATCGCCTAATAAAGGATTTACGTAATATCCATTTCGCAAAGAAATATTTTAAGATATCGAAATATTTTAGCTTTTATACGGTTTGCCAAAAAAACCAAATAGATCGAAATAAGTTACCAAAAAAACTGTTACCCCTGCTAACGGTTAAATTGCCGTATTATACGATAACCATGGGCGTTATTACGGATACGCCGAAAGTAACATTCGCAAATTTTTTTAGGCGTTAATAAGGTATAATTCGTTAAATAATTTATATACCGTCTTATATAAGGTTAGTAAGAAAAAGTTATTAATATATAGCAATACGCGGTATACGGCTAAAAATTAAGTAACAATAACGTTAAAAAGGTTACAATTTTGAGATTAAGGGTTACTTATTACTATTATTAACGATAAAGATCTAAAGTTTATATCCGCCCTATAAAACGAAATATTTAACGTTTTAGGTGTTAAATTACTTTTCTTTACGGCATATCATCCGTAAACGGACGGATTATCCGAAAACAAAAACTAAACCGTTAAAATCGCTATACGTTTTTATACAGCTACGGACTTTAACGTTTTATAAACGGACATAATACCCGTTTTGCAATATTATTTAAATAATTCCTTAACGGTTATAATAAGGCGATTTTTTAACGAATTAATATTCGGATTTCAACCGAAATCAACTTTAAACATATTAAACGAAAAAAAGAAACAGTAATTTCGGAAAACGCGATAAATATCGTACGAAAGAATCATGCTAAGAAAGTTACATAATTAGCCGACCTCGCTAATATGCTCGCGAAAAAAAGGTACGATAACCGGCATACCCAAACGGAATTCAAAAAAAGCGAAACCGTATACCTTAGGCTGTACCAGGAATACCACTTACCTGGGTAACCTAAGCGGAAATGATCGTTTATTCGAACCGGTCCGTTTAAAATTTTTGAACGAATAAAAAACCATGTATATAAGCTGAACTTTTTTACCAATTAAAAAGTTTACCTTATCGTTTCGGTAATACAGTTATATAGGCTAAAGCAAAAGAAAAATCTATTTAAACGAGGAATTGTTAAGCCCGGCCTAATAGCCGTAAAAGGTAACGTATAAGAATAAAAAATCGATAACATCGTGAACCGGCGAATTCGTTAATACGGAAAAAACCTATCCGTTAAATACTTCGTTAGATAGATAGGATATATAGCGAAGGATAACGAATAACGTTTTAAAAAGAACTTTTTTATAACGGCTAAGGAAGCCGTTACCGAATATAAAGCAAAGTATCTAATCGATTGGCCAAATAAGTATCTAAAAAAGGGACTTAATCCGCTTTAACAGTATTAAGGTAACAAATAACAGATACGTAATCGTATTTATTATCGATATAAAAGGGGGAAAAATTAATAAAGGATAATTATTAACATTCGTTACATTTTTCTTACATATTTTATTAAAGCTATCAGGTATTCCGTTTTATCTGTTATTTAATTTTGCCAATAATTTTTCTTATGTATTTTCCGTACTTAAGCATTTTTACTTTTTCGTTATCTTTAACCAATTTCGCGTTATACTTGGCATATATTACAAAGCTGTTCGTACTTTCCTTAAAAAGTTTTACGTTGTTAGAAAGTTGCACATCGTCGACATCAGAAATTTTCTAATTATAAAAAAGCAACTTTTTACTAAAGTTTTCACCCTTTCTTTTTTTTCTTTCTTACCGCCGATTCGCAGCAATTTACATATAAATCGATAATTACCCGTAACTTTGCATAAAATTTCAATTATTCCTAATAAAAAATCCGTTTAGCCTATTACTTAAAAGTAATTAAGCAAACCATAATCCCGTTATGGCAGACAAAAACACCGCCTCCAATTTTGCCTTTAATTCCTAGTCCTTTAATAATAAGGAAAACGAATAAACTGGTTACTTTAACGCACTTATATTTATAAACGATAACCTATTTATAACAGCAAGCAATAATTAGTTCAGCCACAATAATAACGATAAATAAAACGAAGATAATCTTAATAATTAAGATAACGGCAAATCCGTCGAGCCGGCCGGTATAAGCGTTATTACCAAATTAAACCTTTCTGTTAAAGTCCAAAATAATACTATCACTAAAAAAGGCGAAAATCTTAATCGTTTTTTTAATTCGTTTAAAATAACTACAAACCAGATACCCTTTACCAAAAAAGCGGTTACCTTTAACGAAGGAATAGTTTAAAAAGACGGGGTTAATTCGCTTAATAACCAAGTCGACCTCGAAGATTTATCCGAAGATTCGGACAAAGACCTTTAAGTTAAACAAATTAGTTAAACTGCCATCTTTAATAGGGATTGCGCCAAGTTTAGCAAAGCTGTAATTAATTTCGCAAAAGAATCGGCACCTACGATTATTAGTAGATTTTATCCTAACAGAACCGGCTATAATGGTAATAACAATAAGGATATTAACTTCGGTTTAAGTAGTTTTACCGGTTTTCAGGGAAAAGGGTACGTCCTAATAAATACCGATGCTAAGTTTCCTAGCATTAAGCTAATATCAGCGCGAAAAACCACCTTTACGGGAAAGAAATTATCCTTAACCTAACAACTAAAGCAAAGCGCCAAAAAGCATTTTTCGTTTACTACGACATTTCCAACGCCCAAAAAGTCGAAACGTAAGTTAACCAAAAGTACCGAACAGGAAGCTACAGACGTAAACGACAAAAAGAACGAAAAATCCGACAGCTAGACCGGAATGGAAGCTTACCTGATATGTACGCGCAAGAAATACGCTTACGATGCCCGCCTAATGGCTAAGGTTATTAAAAAAAATTCACAAGTTCGTCGTTAAGGACAGCATCAAAACTTATGCTGGATACCTTTACGTAAGATCGGTTAAAGATCGCGTAAAACAGGCATATGACATTTAAAAGTCCAAAAGGGCTTACGATGGCAAGTTGCCAGCTAAAGCGGCCATTTTAACTACCAGATTTTGCGACCCGAAGGGTTACGTAAACGGTAGCATTAGCGGTTATTTCGCAAAAATGGGATACCTTAACTTATACCAAGTTACCTTTAATACCAAGAAAAGCAGCGCTCCTGTTGGCAACGATTCCGCTATGCATTCCGTCATCTTCTTACTCCAGAAAGACATCAATACCATCAACAAAAAGCTCGAAAAAAAGCAATTCTAAAACGTTGGCAACGCCGTCTCTATCGATGCCGATGCTATCTACAAGGTTATCGAGGATAAAATTAACAACAAAATCGATAAAGCTGTTCAAGATATCGAGAAAAAGGTAAATTCAGCCGTCAAAGCTAACAAGAAACTTCCATCCGGTATCACTAGCGATTTAACCGCTATCCAGCGCCGCCTGGACATAATCGAAAGCATTCTTTTACGAAAGTAAATCTAACGGCAACTATCCTAGAAAAATGGTTAAGGTTATCGAATATTGCGTTAAAATTATCGTACAGGATTTAAGTAGTGCACGCCTGCAGGGACATGCAAGGGTTTTAGAATTTGCGGTTATTTTTACATACATAACGATTAAGATATAAGCGTTAGTTTTTTCACCTTAATTAATTATTCTAAACTATCTGGCCGTATTTCTCGTTATGGCACCGTACGCTGTACGGTTTCTTTTGGTATAAAAAGGGGATTTGTTAAGGGTTACAATAATCCGGGCACACCTGCCTGCTCCTCGTATATATATACTTACATATCCCCACGTAATCTTCGATAATATACGAAATCTAAACTTTTATACCTTCACATAATTATACGTATCCTACACAGGGCTACTCGTAACACGTAAAAAACCTTAAATCAACAGCTGTAATATCTTACTATTATTTTGTCATCTCTATTATTACCCAAGTAATCTTTAATAAATTAATACCATTATAGGTTTTCGTCAACCATCAAATCCACGCAATTCCCAAGGTTCTCGCCGAAATATAAACCCAAATAATCTTATCTATGTTATAAGAAAATCGTCCATTAAAAAAAAATCCGGTCCAAGTAACAAACTTTTAAATTCTGGTACCAAAAAACCTATTAATCCTAAGGTTAAGGTTAATATCAATAAACTGAACCAATGTTTTGATTATCATCGTAAGATCTTGGCGGTATTAAACTTGTCCATATTTTCCAAGTTATTAACCCGTCGTATCGATAAGCCTCTAAGTAATATTCAAGATTTAAAATTTTCATATAATCTTAATAACGTTCGCAAATTACAAAACCCAATATATCGTCAAGCACCTATTCTTAACCTTACCCCTACCTTCTAATATAGATTCCGCAATATAAGCCCTAATTAAAATAATTTGCTACCAAAAATACCGGTAATGGATAATCCGCTGCTTTTAAGGCCTTAGCCGGCTCAATATGTATTTCCATCAACAAAAATAACTAAAAGACCTCCAAAACCCAGTTTAATCCTTAATATGGTTAAACAAACAATCGGTAGTCGGCGATCAGTAACGCCTATACCTATTCCAATTAACCTGCCGATACCCTATAACAGTTCTATCGCTAAATCTTTATTAACGGCTTCGACAATCCCAGCATATCCAGCAAATCCTCGGGTTACTAATCGGGTCCCTAGGCCATATACTAACATCGGAACATCACGTCTTCGCTGCATTTATCTCGATAATAATCAAAACATAACCAAATTTTAGAATAATAATAACGTTATTCACCACATTACTTTCAAACATATCGAGGTAAATACTTAGGTTTTTCTATAACATCGTTAATAAAATCCGTTAATCAATACAAATATTCGAGACTATATTTATTAACGTTATCGGTAATCCAGTTACTAGTCGATACTTACAATGGTAAATCGAAGATATTAACTTTTAAACGGCCGCAAATACTTAATCCAATATAATCAGGCACTTCTAGTTAATGGAAAATTTGGTAACTTATCCAGTATACGTCGAAATCTATCGGGCTAGTTCTTTAAATCACTTTATAACTACTTTTACTAAAAATCCCAAATACGTTATTAATCTATTTATTTAGGCATTCGGTATACTTAACGTGATATCTTACGAATTTTGCGAAAAACGACATATAATATCGAAACATCTTAATTAATACGGAATATACCCATTTTTTAAATACTGGTCGATTCCTAACTTTTCTAACGGGACCTATAATAACTATATCGGATTTATTAAAGGGCATAACTGTACCTTCCGGAACGAACGGTTTAAAGCATTCAAGGCCAGTTTTTTACGATTATTACAAATCAAAAGAATTATTCGTACAAAGATTTATCCCATGATTAAAATATTCGATAAAAATTAACTTCGAAATAAAGTAAAAAAATATGTTACTTATTCCCGGTTTCGAACGAATATAACCGGACGTATTAATTATAAGTAAAATATAATAATTATCGTATAAAGTATCGGTAAACGAAACAGGAAAGGAATTTAAAGGAATTATTATACTTTAGTTTTTCGCAATCAACCGCGTTAATTTTTTCTATTTTCCTAATTGTATCGTTTTTGTTGTATCGTTATCGTTTACAACCGCATAGCCTTTAAATCGGCCACTTAATATTTATACCTTAATCTTTATTTTTATAAATTTTAAAGCTTTAAGCTGCCAGTTTTCAGGTAGTCCGATATTCGCAGCATCCGAAATATCCGATATCGTGTCGTCGGGTTGATCAAAAAATAATTTGGTCTAGTTGTTTTCTTATAAATTAATCGGCTTTTAATATCCTTTTTTATCTTTTACAAATAGCTTTAATTTATTAATAAAAAAAGTACCTTGCAATTTTGTCGTATTAATTTCTTTTAAATAATAAATACCTAAACTAATAATATTATTAATTAAATATGGGTTAATTTAATAGTACTTTAGCTTTATATCTTTAAAGATATTTATATATCGTAACGTATTATATAATAATACCAAGGCGTTCATTTTCAAAAATTTATTTTTTATTTTATTTTTATCCTTTTTATTCGCCAGTTTAACTGCTTTGCGGCGTTATTTAGCGATCACCTTAATAACTTTGGCTATATTTTTAATTTTCCTTTTTAAAAGCCGAATCCTTTACGTAATCAAATTTTCTTTCGGTATATTTAGGTTCTAAGTTATAATTTTCCATATCGGCAGAACTGTCTTGATTAATAAAAGCGCTTTTTGTCCGTACAGCAATTTATAAGGGCTAAGGCCATAACTTTTCATAATGGTATTGTCGGCGAAGACCATCTTGGGCAAAAACTTAACCTCTCCTTTGCCAGTTTCATTTATCGCCTTTATCAGGGCTTTAGCGATCGGGATATGTCCTTTTTCGACCAGGCCTTGTCGCCAGGCTGCATACGCCGCACCAACTTTCTTTTTAATCCTTAATACGTTATAAGCTTTAATATCTTCGCCCTTATTTTTTAAGCTTCCGTTAATTTTGATTTTAATCGGAACATTATGTCGATAAAAGACCTATTTATTTAAAAACCTTTTAATCGTTATTAACGTAATTAATCGTAAGGTTTTAGCTTTTAAATAATGGGATAATTCGTATTTAACTTCGACCGTAGCTTTATAACTATCGTTATTAGGCATAACGTGCCACACCAGTGAGCGCAACACACTAATAAGCGCAACACTTTTTAACACCCGTCAACTGCACACTTAACCTACTCAACCACAACACCTCAAATCAACTCAAATCAATCGAATGCTTCTTTGCTAACTGTATCTACAGCTTCTTAAGGAATGCACGCATTATATCAAGGCTTGTTGCGGACGCCATATAACCATTCCTTCCTGCCAACCTATATGCAACCGACCACCTTCAGTAACTGTTGGCAGCAATTCTTTGCCACGGCCTTTCTGCTGGCTAAAAGAACTTGTTTATCCTATATAACAAGTATTCATCTTTCTGGGAAACGTTTATTTTAATCGTATAATCGCGTAGGTCTCGAGTTATTGCAAATTCAAGTCCGACACGCACTACCATACGCCCTGCCACACGCCCTGCCACGCCCCGCGAAACGCCCCGCACGGACCCCCCAACATGCCCAACGCTCCCCTAGCGCACCCTTCAACACGTCCTATAACGCGTTTCTCGACGTATCTCTTCAACGTATGAAAGCCGCACAAGAAATGCTTGCGTATTTGGGTTAAGGATTCGGTCGAGAATAGTTATTTAGTCGGTCGGCTTTGGGTCGTACGAATTGGGGGTAATATTGGCTTGGACGTGTTAAAAGCTAGTCGGTTGCGGGCAGGTTGGGGGGGGGGAACGGCGACATAACGTCCGCAACGCGCCTTGATATAATGCGTGCACTCGTCGAGAAGCTGTAGATACAGT